>CAUYRH010090513.1:0-14145 GCA_963574655.1 Perodicticus potto
CCCTGTTGTTACAAAAACAAATATTTCTATTTTTTGGTGTAGTCTCCATTTCAAAGATTATCATTTACTGTCAGACCATGAGCTTAAATTCTTGGTTCGAAAACCATCAACCTTGCCTCTGTTATGGTTTGCCAGGGAGTGTTTGCCATTGTGGAGATGGGGGACGTGGGTGCTCGGGAGGCCATCTTGTCACAGTCCCAGCACAGTGTGGGAGGACATCGCCTGCGTGTCCGGCCAAGGGAGCAGAAGGAGTTCCAGAGCCCAGCCTCCAAATCCCCCAGAGGAGTGGCCCCTGACAATCAGCAGCTGGTCAAAGCACTAGCCGAGGCCCCAGATGTTGGGGCACAAATGGTAAAGCTTGTGGGGCTGAGGGAGCTGTCTGAGCCTGAGCGGCAGCTTCGGAGCCTTGTGGTGGCCCTGATGCAGGAGGTCTTCACAGAGTTCTTCCCTGGTGAGTCACTGTCCCTGCTGTGTCAGCCTCCTCTGTGCTTCACTCCCTCATGTCTGCGGCCTAGTCCCCCGTTGGCTAGAGTGAGTTTGATTGCTCTTCCGTCTTTGTACCCTATTCTGTTCTTCCACCTCCTTTCTTCCTGATGTCTTTTGACCCTTATTCTCTATTTGGCACCCAGGCTGTGTGGTCCATCCTTTTGGCTCTTCCATAAATAGTTTTGATGTCCATGGCTGTGATCTTGACCTGTTCTTGGATCTGGGTGACTTGGAAGAGCTCCAGGTGAGTGGCCAGGGAGGCAGCTGGGAAGAGTCAGTGGGATGACCATGTGACAGGTCCATTACCTCTCTATCCCTTGGTTCCTCATCTGTAAAATGGGGATAATAGGGCCGACTTGAAAGAGTTGTTGTAATTGGGGAAATACAAATTTGGATGATGGACCTTAGCTGGGATGAAAATGAACAAATGAACTGACATGAGACAGATGGCAATTGTAACAGGATAAAAAACAGACTTCAAAATGGTGCATATAATATGACCTTATTTTGTAAAAAAAAAAAAAAAATTAAGGACATACATTAAGATAATTTTGGGGTTTTTGCTTATCTGTATATACTTTTTTTTTTGTATACATTTGTGAGGTACAAGTATAGTTTCGTTACATGCATACATTGCATAGTGGTGAAGTCATGGGCTTTAGGGTATCTGTCACACAAATAACATACTTTGTACCCATTAAGTAATCTCTCATTAACTGTTATCTGTATTTATTTATTTTTTAGAGACAGAGCCTCACTTTGTTGCCCTCGATAAGAGTGCCATGGCGTCACACAGCTCACAGCAACCTCCAGCTCTTGGGCTCAGGCGATTCTCTTGCCTCAGCCTCCCGAGTAGCTGGGACTACAGGTGCCTGCCACAACGCCTGGCTATTTGTTGCAGTTTGGCCGGGGCTGGGTTTGAACCCACCACCCTTGGTATATGGGGCCAGCGCCTTACCCACTGAGCCACAGGCGCTGCCCTAATTCTTTTTTTTTTGAGACATAGTCTCACTTGCTTTGTTGCCCTCAGTAGAGTGCGATGGTGTCATAGCTCAAAGTAACTTCAATTTCTTGGACTTAAGTGATCCTCTTGCCTCAGCCTCCCAAGTAGCTAGGACTATAGGCGCCCACCAATTTTTGGAGGTGGGACCTCTCTCTCTTTTTTTTTTTATTAAATCATAGCCATGTACATTAATGCAATTATGGGATACAATATGCTGGTTTTATATACAATTTGAAGTACTTTCATGAAACTGGTTAACATAGCCTTCGCTGCATTTCACATTTTCTTAGTTATTGTGTTAAGATATTTATATTCTACACTTAGTAGATTTAACATGTACCCTTGTAAAATGCACTACAGATATGGTCCTCCTTTTTTTTTTTTTTTTTTTTTGAGACAGAGTTTCACTGAGTCGCCCTAAGTAGAGTGCCATGGCATCATAGCTCACAGAAACCTCAAACTCTTGAGCTATAATGGTCCTCTTGCCTCAGCCTCCTGAGTAGCTGGGTGCCTGCCACAACACCCAGCTATTTTTTTTTTTTTTGAGACAGAACCTCAAGCAGTCACCCTGGGCATCACACCTCACAGCAATCTCAGCTCCTGGGCTCAAGCGATTCTTCTGCCTCTGCCTCCCCAAGTAGCTGGGACTACAGGCACCTGCCACAACGCCTGGCTAGTTTTTTGTTGCAGCCATCGTTTTTGGCAGCCCGGGCTGGATACGAACCTGCCAGCTCAGGTATATGTGTCTAGGGCCTTAGCCGCTTGAGCCACAGGTGCCAAGCCAACACCCAGCTAGAGAGGAGGTCTTGCTCTGGCTCAGGCTGGTCTCAAACCCGGGAGCTCTGGCACTCCACCCTCCTCGGCCTCCCAGAGTGCTAGGATTATAGGCATGAGCCACGGAAAGGGTTATTATTAATTTTTTATTTTTTTTTGCAGTTTTTGGCTGGGGCTGGGTTTGAATCTGCCACCTCTGGCATATGCGGCTGGTGCCCTACTCCTTGGAGCCACAGGCACCACCTGATTAATTTTTTTTTTTTTTTTAGAGACAGAGTCTCACTTTGTCGCCCTTGGTAGAGTGCCATGGCTTCACAGCTCATAGCAACCTCCTGGTCCTGGTCCCAGGAGATTCTCTTGTCTCAGCATCCCGAGTAACTGGGACTACAGGCGCCTGCCACAATATCTGGCTATTTTTTTGTTGCAGTTCGGCTGGGACCGAGTTTGAACCTGCCACCCTTGGTATATGGGGCCAGTGCCCTACTCACTGAGCCATAGGCACCACTCCCTATTAATTTTTTTTTGAGGCAGGGTCTTGTTCTGTTGCCTTGGCTGGACTGCAGGGGCATGATCATAGCCCACTTCAGCCTCAAACTCCCGGGTTCAAGTGATCCTCCTGCCTCAGCTTCCCAAATAGCTGAGACTATCGGCACACTCCACTATGCCCAGCTAATTTTTCTTATTTTGCTCTATTATAGAAATAGGGTCTTGCTCTATTGCCCAGGCTGGTCTCAACCTCCTGACTTCAAGTGATCCCTCTGCCTTGGGCTCCCAAAGTGCAAGGATTACAGGCATGAGTCACCCCACCTGGTTAATTTTTTTTACTTCTTTTTTTGAGAGTTGAGATCTTGCTTTTGTCCAGGCTGGTTTCAGAATCCTGACTTTAATAGTTGGAAACCAGTGGGGGGGAGGGGCAGGGGTGGGATGTCAGGGAAAACAAACTGTCCCTGATTCCACTCTCCTGAGATGTGACTTTAAGTGATCCTCCTGCCTCAGCCTTCTAAAGTGCTGGGATTACTGGCATAAGCCTTTCACAAGGTTTTTATCTATAGTCCATACTCTAATTTTGTCAGCTGTCTTGACAGTGGACTGTTGTATGTCTCATTAATCTTCTTTAATCTGGGCTCGGTGCCTGTGGCTCAACGGGCTAAGGCGCCAGCTATGTACAACTGAGCTGGCGGGTTCAAATCCAGCTCGGGCCCGCCAAACAACAATGACGGCTGCAATCAAAAAATGGCCGGGCATTGAGGCAGGCGCCTGTAGTCACAACTACTTGGGAGGTGGAGGCAGGAGACTTGCTTGAGCCCAGGAGTTGTAGGTTGCTGTGAGCTGTGATGTCAGGGCACTCTATCCAGGGTGACAGCTTGAGGCTCTGTCTCAAAAAAAAAAAAAAAAAAAAAATCTTCCTTAATCTGGAATGGTTCTGCTGCCTTTCTTGTCTTTCATGGCAATAACATATTTGGAGAATATGGATCATTTATTTTGTTAAATTAAAAGCTGCTTTTCTTTTTTTTTTTTTTAGAGATAGTTTCACTTTGTTGTCCTCAGTAGAGTGCTGTGACATCACAGCTCACAGCAACCTCCGGCTCTTGGGCTTAGGCTACTCTCTTGCCTCAGCCTCCCGAGTAGCTGGGACTACAGGCGCCCGCCACAATGCCCAGCTATTTTTTTTGTTGCAGTTTGGCTGAGGCCAGGTTTGAACCCGCCACCCTCGGTATATGGGGCCAGCGTCCTACTCACTGAGCCACAGGCGCCGCCCAAAAGCTGCTTTTCTTTTCTTTCTTTTTTATTTTTTTGAGATGGGTTCTTATTCTTGTTCAGGCTGATCTTGAACTCCTAAGCTCAAGCAATTCACCCGCCTCAACCTCCCAAAGTGCTAGGATTATAGGCATGAGCCATTGCACCTGGCCTTTAATTTAAGTTAATTTATTGATTGATTGAGACAGAGTCTCACTTTGTTGCTCTGGGTTAGAATGCCATAACTTCGGCTTGGCGCCTGTGGCTCAAGTGGCTAAGGCGCTAGCCACATACTCCTGAGCTGGCAGGTTCGAATTCAGCCCGGGCCTGCCAAACAACAATGATGGCTGCAACCAAAAAATAGCCGAGTGTTGTGGCGGGTGACTGTAGTTCCAGCTACTTGGGAGGCAGAGGCAGGAGAATTGCTTGAGTCCAGAAGTTGGAGGTTGCTGTGAGCTGTGATACCACTGTACTCTACCCAGGGCAACAGTTGGAGGCTCTGTCAAAAAAAAAAAAAAAAAAAAAGAATGCCATAACTTCATAGGTCACAGCAACCTCAGACTCTGGCTCAAGCAATCCTCTTGTCTCAGTCTCTCAAGTAACTGGGACTTACAGGCGCCTACCACTATATCTGGCTTTTTTTTTTTTTTGAGACAGAGCCTCAGGTGCCGATCCTTTTTTTCTTTTTTTTGAGACAGAGTTTCACTATGTCACCCTTGGTAGAGTGCCATGGTGTCCCAGCTCATAGCAACCTCAAATTCTTGGGCTTCAGTGATTCTCTTGCCTCATCCTCCCAAGTAGCTGGGACTACAGGTGCCTGCCACAACACCCGGTTGTATTTTTTGGTGCAGTTGTTGTTTTAGCTGGTCTAGGCTGGGTTCGAACCCGCCAGCCTTGGTGTATGTGGCCAGCGCCCTACCCACTGCCCTATGGGTGCTGCCTGGCAATTTTTTTTTTAAGAAACAGGGTCTTGCTCTTGCTCAGGCTGGTCTCAAACTCCTGAGTTCAAGCAGTCCACCCACCTCAGCCTCCCAGAGTGCTGGCATTACAAGTGTGAACTACCATACCCCGTTCTTTATTTTAGTTTTTAAAAAAATGTTGCCGTGAGGACTAAATGAGTTAATGCATGTAAAAGCCCCTTAGAATGGGGGCTTGCACCTAATAAACCAGGGACAAGGATGTTCCTTGGTTTGGGAATAGCAGAAGAGGCATTCACTGACTTTATTTCAATCTACAGCCAGCCCCAAAGCCTCCAGAATCTCCATCCTTGGATTCGGCCCTTGCTTCCCCACTGGATCCTCAAGCCCTGGCCTGTACCCCAGCCTCCCCTCCAGATTCACAGCTTCCAGCTTCTCCTCAGGATTCTGAAGCCTTGGACTTTGAAACCCCTTCATCTTCTCTGGCACCCCAGACTCCGGATTCTGCTTTGGCCTCTGAGACCCTCGCCTCTCCCTTGTCCTTGCCTCCAGCCTCACCACTCCAGGAGGACAGAGGAGAAGGAGACCTGGGGAAGGCATTGGAACTAGCAGAGGCCCCAAAGTGGGAGAAGACAGATGGGGGAGCAATGCTGGAGCTAGTGGGATCCATTCTCCGGGGCTGTGTCCCTGGGGTGTACCGAGTCCAAACTGTACCCTCTGCCCGGCGCCCTGTGGTCAAGTTCTGTCATCGGCCTTCAGGTCTCCATGGTGACGTCTCCCTCAGTAACCGGTACCTTTGTTTGGGGGTGGTGGTTGGGGAAGGCCAGCTGAGAGTTCTGGGGTGGTTAAGGAGAGAGTCCTGGCTTGGGATGCTCCTATACCTGCTGAGTCTTGAATTTGTCCTTGTTTGGTTACATTCCTCTTTCTGTCACTTAATCTCTTCTTGTTTGGTTTCCATTTCAATTTTGTAATGGATGTACTTTGAAATACCATTTTTAATGGATGTAGAAAAGAGTTTTGTGGTTGCATAAATTTGGGAAGTATGAAAGTAAATGCAAACAGGTTTCTCCCTCCCCTATCTCTCCTCTGCTTCCCCTTTCTCTCTGTTTCTCCTTTCCTCCCTTTTCCCCCATTTCCTGTCTTTGTTTCTTTGCATATTAAGGGTTATGAACATTCATATAATAAGGTGCTCTGTGAATGTTCAAAATGGGCATATTGGGGCGGTGCCTGTGGCTCAAAGGAGTAGGGCGCCAGCCCCATATCCCGGAGGTGGCGGGTTCAAACCCAGCCCTGTCCAAATTGCAACAAAAAAATAGCCAGGTGTTGTGGCGGGCGCCTGTAGTCTCATCTACTTGGGAGGCTGAGGCAAGAAAATTGCCAAAGCCTAGGAGTTGGAGGTCGCTGTGAGCTGTGTGATGCCATGGCACTCTACTGAGGGCAAGAAAGTGAGACTCTGCCTCTACCAAAAAAAAAAAAAAAAATGGGCATAATGGATGTAGTGGTTCCCAAATTCATTTGATGTTCTTTTGCACTCTTGTAAAACCAGTGTTCCAGCAATACTTTGGAAAACACTCTTTTGGCCTTATTCCAGCTGGCTCCAATTACACAAGTCTCGAGTGAGAGCTGAGAATGGTTAGGTTCCAAGGGTATCTGAGCCCTAACACCCTTGTTCCCCCTTTATCTTAGGCTGGCCCTGCATAATTCCCGTTTCCTGAGTCTCTGCTCTGAGCTGGATGAACGAGTCCGGCCCCTCGTGTACACCCTCCGCTGCTGGGCTCAGGGTCGGGGTCTATCAGGTGAGAATGAATCAGGACAGATATGGGGCTGAGGTGTCAAGACAGGCAGGGATTCAGGGTGAGAAGGGAGGTAGATACAGGCACTGGGGTCGAGAAAGCTGCTAATAAGGGGATCAGAAGCACCTCTGATCTAACTGGAATTATTAATTATTTACCCAGGAAGTGGCCCCCTTCTCAGTAACTACGCCCTGACCTTGCTCGTGATCTATTTCCTTCAGACCAGGAACCCTCCTGTGTTGCCCACTGTGTCCCAGCTCACCCAGAAAGCAGGTAATGTAGCCCAGCTTCCACACTGTCATTAACTTTCTCATCACATTTAAGACACACTAAGCTACCCTGGGGATGAGATACCTGCTCTCATCCCTCTATCTTCCTGCTTCCAGACTGACCCTCACCTTTTTTACTTTGATAGGTGATGGGGAACAGGTGGAAGTTGATGGCTGGGACTGTAGTTTCCCCAGGAATGCCTCGAGACTGGAGCCCAGCACCAATGTGGAGCCCCTCAGTGAGTTGGGGAGCCTAGTAGAGGGCTTGTAATGATGTTAATCACAGCAGTAGGTAGCAGACAACACACTCACTGTGTGCCAGGCATAGTTCTCACAGCTTGCAACCTTGTGGCATAACTAATATTGTTTACTGACATTTTACAGATAAAGAAACTATGCGTTAATTAATGGTGGTTTGCCCAAGGTTACACTGCTAGCAAGGGAGAAAGCGCAGCATCTGGGGAAGGACATTGCTGGGGGTGTGGAGAGAAAGGCTTGGCCTCTTGTTTAATCTTTTTTGTTGTTGTTGTTACTGTTGATTTGAGATGGGTCTTGCTGTGTTGCTCAGGCTGGCTTCGAACTCCTGGGCTCAAGAGCTCCTCCCGTGTCAGTCTCCTGAGTAGCTGGGATTACAGGAGTGTGCTACTACTGTGCCTGGCTTGACCTCTTTGGTTTATAGTGTTCAGAGAAGCTTAGCTTCTTGGGACTATCCTGAGCCTCTTGGAAGGGAAAAAGAAAGTCCTGCTAAGGAAATGGCTGTAATGCAGGACCTGTCGCAGTCTCAGTTCTGGCCTTTAAGTGACCCCCGTTCCCCAATCTTCCTCCTCCAGGTTCCTTGCTGGCCCAATTCTTCTCCTGTGTCTCTTGCTGGGATCTTCGTGGTTCACTCCTGTCCCTGAGGGAGGGTCAGGCACTGCCCGTGGCAGGGGTCCTGTCCTCTAATCTCTGGGAGGGTCTGCGTCTTGGCCCTATGAATCTCCAGGACCCCTTTGACTTGAGTCACAATGTTGCAGCCAATGTCACCAGCCGGATAGCTGGGAGGCTACAGAACTGTTGCCAAGCGGCAGCCAATTACTGCCGAAGCCTCCAGTACCAGCGCCGTTCCTCCCGGGGTCGGGACTGGGGGTTGCTCCCCCTTCTGCAGCCCAGCACCCCAAGCTCCCTGCTGTCTGCTACCCCGATACCCTTACCCGCTACTCCCTTTCTCCAGCTCACTGCTGCCCTGGTCCGGGTGT
Organism: Perodicticus potto; assembly: GCA_963574655.1. Classification (NCBI taxonomy): domain Eukaryota; kingdom Metazoa; phylum Chordata; class Mammalia; order Primates; family Lorisidae; genus Perodicticus; species Perodicticus potto. The sequence continues at coordinate 8,215 of CAUYRH010090513.1, forward strand.
TCAGAGAAGCATTGGGGTGCCACATAGAACAGGGAACCAAGAGAACGTGGTCAGAAGGAGGTGGAACTCAGGAGTCTCCCCAGGGAGGGACAAGCAAAAGATTGAAACTGGATGGACAGAAAGAGAACTGTGAGGAGGGGAAAGAGAAGCAGCAGAGACATGCAGGAGACCATAGTGAAGATGGGGTGGAAGAAATGGTTATAGAGGTTGGAGAGACAGTGCAAGACTGGGCTATGCAGAGCCCTGGGCAGTCTGGAGAGCCACTCCTGAAGACCAGAAAACATCTAGCTGCTGGACAAGAGGGGCACCCAGGCCATGCAGCACTGGCAGAGCAGGGCCCGAAGGGACTTGAGGCAGCCCAAGGAGGGTCTAAGGGTAACACAGTGAAGGAGGCATCACTCTCTTCAGTGAGCTGGCGCTGCTCCTTATGGCACCCAGTGTGGCTTGGACGGCGGCGTGCCCGGAGACGCTTGCAGCAGCAAACCCAGGAAGGAGCCAGTGGCGGGGCTGGCATAGGAGCAGAGTGGCTGGCAACTGAGGCTCGGGTAACCCAGGAGCTTAGAGGACTGAGGAGTGAACAGAGGCCAGAGACTGAGCCCCTCCTGACCTTTGTAGTGTCTGCTTCCCAGGCTGACCAGACACTCACTGTGACCCCACTCCAGGATTCCCAAGGCCTGTTTCCTGATCTACATCATTTCTTACAGGTTTTTCTCCCTCAAGCATTTCGAAATCTCAAGTGAAGTCATGGACCCTAAAGGGCAATAAAGCTGCTACTTTAATACAAACACTTCCAGTTTTCTCTAATTTCCACCTGGTAATAATAACCCTAATCCTTCCACCCAGTACTACTTCTGCTCCACCCCTCAAAGATCTTTTTTATATTTTTTTGAGACAGAGTCTCAAGCTGTTGCCCTGGATAGAGTGCCGTGGCATCATAGCTCACCACAACCTCAAACTCTTGAGTTCAAGCGATTCTCTTGCCTCAGCCTCCCAAGTAGCTGGGACTGCAGGCGCCCGCCACAACGCCCAGGTATTTTTTGTTGTTATTGCAGTTGTTTTAGCTGGCCCAGGCCCAGGTTGGAATCTGTCAGCCTCAGCATATGTGGCTGGTGCCCTATCCACTGGAATATGGGCGCCGCCACCATCCGCCCCCAAGATCTTGTTTTTTTTGTAGAGACAAGAGTCTCAACTTTATCACCCTCGGTAGAGTGCTGTAGCATCACACAGCTCACAGCAACCTCTAACTCCTGGGCTTAGGCAATTCTCTTGCCTCAGCCTCCAGCTGGGACTACAGGCGCCCGCCACAACGCCCAGCTGTTTTTCTGTTTTGCAGTTTGGCAAAGGCTGGGTTTGAACCCCCCACCTTTGGTATATGGGGCCAGCGCCCTACTCCATGAGCCACAAGCACCGCCCTGCCCCCAAGCTCTTAATGCACCTTTCATGGACATACCTTGTCTTACCCCCTAAAATGGACTTATCCCTGCCATCCTCCACCTCAGCAGCCTATTCCTTCCTACCCCTTAGCACACCTTGTAGGGATGCATAGGCCTAGCCTGTACCTGGCACATGGGCATAGTTTCTGAATGACAGTATGGTGGGGGGATTGAGCAGTGCTTGTGGGGAAAAACCAAGTTTGCCTCCACATTTATCCTGCTGCCCCAGATCTACCACTGGTGACAGGGATAGAAATTTGGGTTGAGGATTGTTCATCCTGCCCTTAAATTGGGCAAGAGGTTTTCAAACTTGGACATGGGTAAAAAGTCATGAACATCAGTACTGATGTCAGTACCTCACGTTGTCAGCCCCTTCAGGGAATAGTCCAGCTTCCTGACAGGTGCCCCTTCCCATTTCAGACCAAAGGTCTGGTACCCTTGCTTTTTCTTTTCTTTTCTTTCTTTTTTTTTTTTTTTTGAGACAGAGTCTCACTTTGTCACCCCCGGTAGAGTACAGTGGCATCACAGCTCATAGCGACCTCAGACTTGGGCTTAAGCCTCCCAAGTAGCAGGGACTGCTGACGCCCTCCACAACGCCTGGCTATTTTTAGAGATGAGGTCTAGCTCTAGCTCAGGCAACCCACCTTCCTTGGCCTCCCAGAGTGCTAGGATTATAGGCGTGAGCCATAGCACCCGGCCCCAGTGTCCTTTATTGTAGTAAGAGAATCCTGAAGCTGCAAGATGGTTTAATGTGAGCAAACCACTTCTGCAGGGGTTTCGTTTTAGACTTGGCCCCCTGTTAGATACACGTCCCTATCTACAAGTAAACCAGACCAGGAACAAAAGGAATTTAGCAAACTGCCATCTGGGTGCAGCAGCTTTTTCCTGCTCCTGCGAGTTTCACACAATCATGTGAGGGGCTTGGCAGGACCTAATAAGGGATCACTTGTCCCCGAGCAGGCCAGAGGGGTACCCTTCCAAGAGGCCAGCTGCGCTGGGCAGGCCGCTGTGCCACGTAGCCTCGCAGGGGCGGCTGTTTCTGCTGGTTCAGTTCCCATTCCCTGCACGCTTTCTACCTCCGTGTTGGGACTACGATTGGTCCGCTATGCCTAAGGGGGCTGGCCAGCCCAGAAACCCATTGCGCAGGCGCGAGCTTTCTCCGCGCCGTCCAGGAAGCCCCGCCCTGTTCTTTTTCTAATTCAGCGCGGCGGGATACTGAACTGTCGTGCGTATGTCTTCTATGCCGTCCTCGCTTTCCGGCTGCTGTTTCTCCACGGCTCTCCCCTTCCCCCCTCCCTTCTCTCCCAGACGGTTTACTTTGCGGCAGCGCCGAGAACCCCACCCCCTTTCTCTGCGGAATCACCATGGCGGCTGGGGTGAGTTTGCCGGCTCTGATGGTCTGGATCACCCTATCCAGCGCCATCCTTTGCCCATATGGGGCTACTCGGCGCCAGAGGAGTTCTGGAGTCAAATGGGGAACTTTTCTGGGTCCTGCAGACCATACTAATGGAGAGCAGAGTTCCTAGGGCCTGGAGAAGAACTGAGGCTGTGACTTTCAGAGGCCAGAGTGGAATGGTCTGGGGTAGAGGAGAAAAGAGATGCCTTGTCTGGGTCGTCCGAAGCCTCAAAGAGGGGTTCGGCTTCGTTGCCGCTTTGAAACGTGCGATCTGGCCAGGTTGACGGAACTTCTGTGACCGTTTTGTGGGACAACAGGAGACAGGGTGAAGAAGAGGGTCTTTGTGGGCAGGTACGGCTGGCATGGTTAAGGGTCGTCTCCCAGGGAGGTTTGGGAGCGAGAGGATTTTCCGGACAGTGAGGTCAAACTGGTGGAACTTCGCTGGCCAAGTTAATAGAGAAGGGAGCACCAGGGAACTCCCTGCGGGACAGGACTGGGGGGATGGAATGTGCAACAAGGAAGGGTTTTTTAGGGAGAGGAGTTGATTTTGGATATGGAGGAGTTGATTTTTTGGATATGTCATTCGGTATCTCCGGCTATTCCAGGGGAACTTAGAAATCTCTTGGTCCTTGGGTACGTTTTATACAGGGTGATGCTTGAAGCGGTCAGCAGCTTAGCAGTAGAGTAGGCAGCACCCAGTAACCGTCAATGAATGAAACAAGGACTCCAGGAAGGGAGGGGTGTATGTTTGTAGGCAGATGGTGTCTGATGGAGCTACAAGTGCTAGATTTCTTGGAGACGTATGTGAGGGAAAGAATAATTCTAGAGATGTCCTTAGGGAAGGTCAAATTGTCAACAAGCTTTATTTAGCAGTTGATGTGTAGTTCTGTTCTTGGCATTCTTGGTATTTCAGAAGACTGATTACATGACAGGTACTAAAGAACTTGGTTCACAGAGGGACTGAGTGAGTTGAACAGATGGGGATTACTCAGGAAGTCATCCTGGGTGGGTGGCATTCAGGACTGCGACCCTTCTATTCACATTCATTTTCTCCTTCTTTCCTGGCATAGACCCTGTACACATATCCTGAAAACTGGAGGGCCTTCAAGGCCCTCATTGCTGCTCAGTACAGCGGGGCTCAGGTCCGCGTGCTCTCCGCACCACCCCACTTCCACTTTGGGCAAACCAACCGCACCCCTGAATTTCTCCGTAAATTTCCTGCCGGCAAGGTGAGTTGGGAAGTGGAGAGGAGTCCTAGGATTTCATCACTCTGGAGATGGCTTCTTTCCTTAAAAAGGGGTCACCCCCAAATAAAGGGTCTTTCCGTGTTGTTTTCCTTCATAATTTCAGTGACTTAACTTAAAATATTCTTATGTTGAGTTAATTGCAGAGTCGTATGTAGTTGTAACGAATAATACAGAACTAGTCAGTGACATTGTAAAATTTACAGGCTTACTTGTAATTGTGGTGAAGAGAATGAGTTTTTACTAAGTGTTTTAGTACAGATATATCAAGTATCTACTATGAGCAGGCTTCTTAGCTTCAGGGGGCTTATAGGGCTTGGTTTCTGGTCTTCTGCTTATATAATTGAGGGATTTTTTATGAATATCATAATACCTGTATCTTTTTGGTTTCCTCGTTCAGATGTTGTGAATTCAGATCGCAAAGGATGCTAAGTTATTGAAGTATTTTTGGTTTTGGGTAGTATCAAGAGTTTGCATAGTAAGGTTGTCAACCTTATATGAACATTTTTATCCACAGCAATTAAGTTCCTGGGATTGGCTAGTGAGAAATCCTTGGGTGTTTTACTTTTATCTTTTCACTACTTTGTCTCCAGGTTCCAGCATTTGAGGGTGATGACGGATTCTGTGTGTTTGAGAGCAATGCCATTGCCTATTATGGTAATTCGCGGGGATATGTGGGAATGGGAGAGTCTGGAGGTGAGGGGTGTAGGAGAGGATAAGGGTGAGCTGGAGTGGACAAGGAAGAATTCTCTGCGACTGGAACTCATACTGGTATGACCCCAGAGTTATGACCTTTGTGTTCTGCCTCTGCAGTGAGTAACGAGGAGCTACGGGGGAGTACTCCAGAGGCAGCAGCCCAGGTGGTGCAGTGGGTGAGCTTTGCTGATAGCGACATTGTGCCCCCAGCCAGTACCTGGGTGTTCCCTACCTTGGGCATCATGCATCACAACAAACAGGTAAGTCTTGGAAGTTGGGGAGAAGCCAGGGGCGGGGATGACATCAGTTTCTGAGTGTTGGGGGTAAGAAATAAAATAGGTTTCATAAAGGGGTGCCAAGAATATGTGGGCAATGAGAAGACATAATTTTAGGGTGTAAGTTTGGTGCAATGGGTAATTAATGGTATCTAGGTTCTTTGTCAGATCAGGTGGTAGTGGTATATGTTATGAATGGTTAGACGGGAGACTTCTGCTGTAGGAAGTTTGTACCAAATGAGGAGTGGTTATCATCAGTACAGTGGCAAATAAAGCCAGACTGACCATGAAGAAATTTATCATTGAGCTTCTTTTTCTTTTTTCTTTTTGTAGAGACAGAGTCTCACTTTATCACCCTTGGTAGATAGAGTGCCATGGCGTCACACAGCTCACAGTAACCTCCAACTCCCGAGCTTAGGTGATTCTCCTGCCTCAGCCTCCCGAGTAGCTGGGACTACAGGCGCCCGCCACAATGCCCGGCTATTTTTCTGTTTTTGCAGTTCGGCCGAGGCCGGGTTTGAACCCGCCACCTTCGGTATATGGGCCGGTGCCCAACTTGATGAGCCACAGGCGCCGCCCTGAACTTCATTTTTGACATATTTAGAATGATCCTAGAATCTGGCTCTATTAAAAATAGATAGGGGTGAGCCAGGATCTTATAATAGCTTCCTTACTTCTGTTAATAATGGTAGGGGGTGGAGGGAAAATGATTGATAAGCCACTGGTAACATTGATCATTTTGAATCAACAGGCCACTGAGAATGCAAAGGAGGAAGTCAGACGAATTCTGGGGCTTCTGGATGCACACTTGAAAACAAGGACTTTCCTAGTAGGCGAACGAGTGACACTGGCTGACATCACAGTTGTGTGTACTCTGTTATGGCTGT
>CAUYRH010090520.1:0-11593 GCA_963574655.1 Perodicticus potto
AATACAAATGTCTTCATACAATAACTAAGAAAATGCCATGAAGGGTATGCTAAACAGTTTGATGAAAACATTTCAGATTGTATATGAAACCAGCACATTGTACCCCTTGATTGCACTAATGTACACAGCTATGATTTAATACAAAAAAAAAGAAATCATAATTGATTCATTCATTCTACTCTTGATGGACATTTGCATTTTTCCAGTTTGGGGCTATTACAATATATTATGAACATATTACAAATACAAGAGATATTCCAGCATACACACCTATTATTTAAACTTCTGGATCAGGAGAGCCTTCTATCAAATAGTGATAAACTATTAATATTTCCAAAGTATTTGTACCAATTCACATTCTTATTGGCAATGTATGAGATTTGCCATTGTACCTCATTTATGAACTTAAGGGAGCACATTCAGTTTTCAACATTAAGTTTGATGTTAACAGGATCTTTTTTAGATACCTTTTATTAGGTTAGAGAAGTTCCCTTGTAGTCCTGATTGGTTATATCATGAATGAGGGTTGGCTTTTGTCAAATTCTTTTTCTGCTTCTTGCAAGAATCATGTATTTTTCTGTCTTTCACACTACTAATATAATATATCATATTAATTGATTTTCAGATGTTAAACCAGTCTAGCATAACTAGAATGAATCTTATTTGTGTCGTGGTGTATAATTCCTTTTATATGTTACTGGATTTGGTTTGTTAATTGTATTAGTTTTCCAGTGCTGCATAACAAATTGCCACCAACTCAGCAGCTTACAACAACACCAATTTATTAACTTACAGTTCTGTAAGTCAGAATTCAAGCAAATCATGATTGGATTCTCTGCTCAGGGTATCAAGGTAACAGCCAAACTGTGTCTTCCCTGAACACTCTGAGGAAAATCTGCTTCTAAGATTTTGTTGGGAGAATTGACTTCCTTGTCATTATAGGACTAAGGTACTTGTTTCCTTTCTGGTTAATATTTGAGGGCTTCTCTCAGCTTCTAGAGAATGCTCACATTCTCTGCTCCCTCCATTTTCAAGCAACAGCAGCCCATCAAATCCTATTTAGGCTTCAAATCTCTGACTTCTCCTTCTGAGACCAGCCAGAGAAATATCTGTACTTCTAAGGGGCTCATGTTAACTCAGGTCCACCTGGATAATTTCCCTAGCTGTCAACTCATATAGAACCTTAATTACATCTGTAAAAATTCTTTCACAGCAATGCCTAGATTAGTGTTTCATTAAAACTGATAAAAGATGTGTATACACTGAGGGCCAGAAATCTTGGGGGATCATGTTAGAATTCTGCCTACCACACTAATGCTTTGTTAAGGATGTTTTCATAAAGGATATTGGTTTGTACTTTTCTTTCATTAGGATATCTTTATCTCACTTTGGTATCAGGTAATACTGACCTCATAGAACAAATTGGGAAGTGATCCCTTTTCCATTAAAAGTGTTTGTGAATGATTGGTATTCTTTCTTTTTAAAATATTTGATAAAATTCCCCCAGCAAATCCATTTGGATATGGACTTTTCTTTTTAAAAAATTGTAATCACTATTTCATTTCCTTTACTTGTTACAGTTCTATTCAGATATTCTATTTCTTCCTGAATCTGTTTCCTTAATTTATTTATTTACAAATTTGTCCATTTCTTCTTAGTTTTCTAATTTGTTGACACAAAGTTGTTCATAATAACCCTACACTGTGTTGAATATTCGTGTCTACCTAGAATCTCAGAATGTGATCTTCTTTGGAGGTACAATCTTTGAGAACATAATTCATTAAATTGAGATCATACTAAAGCCAATGACTGTTGTCCTTATAAAAAGGCCAGAGAAGGGTGGTGCCTGTGGCTGAAAGGAGTAGGCGCCGGCCCTATATACTGGAGGTGGCGGATTCAAACCAGACCCCAGCCAAAACTTGCAAAAAAAAAAAGGCCAGAGGAGAGGTACACCCAGTGGAGAAGACCATGTGCAGACAGAGATTATAATTATGCTGCCATCAACCAGGAATCCCCAGGATTGCCAACAGCCACCAGAATCTGGACAAGTAAAAAGAGTCCTTCTTAGAACCTCTGGAGAAAGTACAGCTCTGCCAACACCTTCATTTTGGACTTCTAGCCTCCAGAACTGTGAGAGAATAAATTTCTGTTGCTTTAAGCAATTGTTAGTGAGTCTAGCTCAAGAGCTGTCATTCTTGAGGGTATTTTCAAGGATCAACTTGCAGTTTTATTGATTTTTTTTTATCTATTATTGTGTCCCTGGCTCACTCTGCTCTAGCCACAGTGGTCTTCTGTCTGGTCCACAACACAGAACCAAGTTCATTCTTGCCTCAGGACTTTGTATTTTCTTCCCTCTAGCATACTTTTCTCCTAAATTGTAAAAATGCTGGCTCCTTCTCATCCTTTATTTCTCCACTTAAATGTCACCTAGTCTGAAAGAACTTTCCTGATCACTTCATTTAAAGTAGGTTTCTCTGTTATTTTTTTTCCTTCATGCCACTTAACCATAATTTGCAGTCCTAATTAGTTTGTTTTGGTTAATTCATTTAGCCTCTTTTGCTCTCTAGACTGTAACATCTTTGAGACCTGGGATGTTGGCTCTCTTCTATACTATTACAGTCCTAGTGTCTAGCCTAGTATCTGGAACATGGTACATATGCAATTTTTTTTTCATGAATAGTGAATGAGCCTCATCAGAGCTAAGATGTGGATGGAGAGTAGAGCTTGGTTAGGGATGAGTCAGAATATAAGTAAGTTGACCCCAAATGTTTATTAGTAGAATAAAAACAGGGTAAGTTCAAGTGGATTTGATATTCAAAAATAGTAAACAAAGCAGAATTAAATAGGGGCCTTGAACACCAGACTAAGAAACCTTGATTTTATGTCAAAGGCAATCGAAAACGTTTGAAAGTATGGCAAGAAGAGATTAAATAATATGCCTACACTTTAATGGCTAATTAATAGCTGAGTCAAAGCTGAAATCCGGGTCCTTGACTCTGATTCCTCTGTATTCAGTTGCTTCTCTAAGTACGAGGAAGCACTTGGAACAAAAAGATAAAAGGAGGCAGGGCGTGGTGGCTCATGCCTGTAGTACTTACTAGTGCTGTGGGAGGCCGAGTTGGGTGGGTTGCCTGAGCTCAAAGGTTCGAGACCATCCTTAGCCAGAGTGGGCCAGAATGAGACCCCCATCTCTACCAAAAAAAGCCAGGCATTGTGCTGGAGTCCTGTCATCCCAGCTATTTGGGAGGCTAAGGGCAAGAGAATCACTAAAGGAAGAAAAGAAAAAAAAATTAAAAAGATAAAAAGGACAGTGGTTAAGAGACTGGGCTCTATATTCAGACTGCTTGTATTCATATCTCAACTCCACTACCTTTTAACAGTGTGACCTCAGACCCAGGTTCTACATGTATTAAATGGAAATAAGGCCATTTATCATTAGACTATTTCGAGGATTAAATGAGATAGCAATAAAGATTTAGCACAGTGCCTGACATATGATAAGTGTTCAATAAATGGTGGTTGCTATTAACCATGTCTTCTATTTCTTTTCACTCAACAGTGTTTTCTAAATTTTTTCCAATGAGTATGTCTTATGCAAAAAGACAAAATGGTGGGATTTAAATAAATGAAAAAGTGATTTTAAAAACAGTTGTTCAGCCTACAGAGATCATCACATCTCATTTTTTTTGATCCTTGCCCACATCATCTTTTGACGATACTCATGAATCCTCATCCATAAAGTCTCATCTCTCCTGAACTTCTTTTGATACAATATTAGCTAGAGGACCATCCAAGTTGTATTTGGAGCCCCTGTTTGTTGAAGATTATAATTCATGGGGATCCAAGATGCAGGAGAGAAAAAATTCAAAGGGTGAGTCTCCATTTTGACAAAAAAAAATTCTGAATGTCTACTTATTCCTTTGTTAAAGGAAATAATAATAATAGGGAAGAAATGAAGAGAGTTTTCCAGCTGAAGAATTAACTTTGACCAGCTTGGAACTTCAGGAACCACTCATGTGAACAAGCTCAATTTCACACTATGTTCTTCTCATCTTCAAGGTCTGAGAAAGTAAATCCAACCGGAAACAGTTAGTTTAGGCTAAAGCCACATCAATTTACTTTGTTTTTCTCAAGTGTGAATGCAGTAGGAAGAAAGCAACTTTGTTCAATCTGAAATGGTATGAACATGAGCTTTTCTGCTGGCTGGGATGCAGCACCCCTAGTGGCCTAATGGGTTCTCTTCGGTCTGCTTGTTTCCAAAGTTGAGTGTCCTAGATGCTTCTTAAGTAACAACTTAACCTGGGGCCCACTGATGAGCTTCAGGTGGTCTATGAACTAGTGAAATTGTATGCTCAGTTTGAGTGAATGTGCTTTCATCAGATTTCCAAAGGACACTATGACCCAAAATCAGTCACTGGCTTAAAAGATGTGGCTTTACATCTATCATGAGTATAATTTATAAGTATAAAGAATTGAAACCTTGCTGTACTGAATTTTTAAAGCCATTATAATGAGGAAGGCCACATCATGGATGAGAGAGCTGCATAAACGGTTTATATGAGGAGACTCTGAAAAGGCCTCTTTCCTTAAATAGATCCCCTCCACTGGTTTACCAGAGTGCACAAAATTCTTTCCATTAGCATAGCCCTGTAGGGCTCCTTTGATTAAGTTCAAAAGCTTCTGGGGACTTCCATTGCCTTTACTGGCAGGCTAGGTTATTCAGATGAACATTCCTGACAAAAATACCAAAAAATGCTGGATAAAATACAAAAACATTCCCTTAAACATATTAATATGATTGAAAGATAATATGGAAACTGCGAGGTTAAATTTTCCAGAGAAAGCCTGATCCCAGAGAAGTAAGCTGAATATCAGTAGACCATAGCAGCTTGTTATGTACTGGATATTTGTGTCCCCCCTCCCCCAAATTGGTATGTTGAAATAATACCCCCAAATGTGATAGTATTAGGAGGTGGAACTTTGGGTAAGTGATTAGGTCAGAAGGGTGAAGCACTCATAAATAAGATTAGTGCCCTTATAAAAGACATCCTAGAGAGTGCTCTCTGCTTGTCACCATGTGAGGATAGATGAAGACAGCAATTCATAATCCAAAAGAGAGCCCTCCCCAGAACTTGACCTGCTATCACCCTGATCTCAGACTTCCAGGCTCCAGCACTGTAAGAAATAAATTTCAATTATTGAAGGCATTCAGTCTGTGGTTCTTCATTATAGCAGCCCAAACTGAGGCACCACTTTTGCTCTGAGAATATTTGCTGGTACTACATACATACTTTTAGCATCTGTTATGCAGCCTCAAGGAGCAAAATACAGAGAAGTCAAGGCTCAGGTCCCACTTGAGGTAAGGAGTCTTACAGAAAACAACCCACATAGAGCTGAAACTCTGAAGAGTTCAAAGTTAGGATATGGATGAACCACAACTAAAATGGGCTCCCTCTATTAATGAGAGTTTGTTCAGGAAAAGAAAAAGCACTCTATGTATTCCAAGTATAAAGGGTTTTAATACAAAGAAACACAGACCTACATATCTGTTGGAAGGGAAGAGCTTGGGAAGCAAAAGTCAGAGGAGCCACTGCCAGAGTTCTCAGCCTAAAGTACTGAAACACAATTTTTAAGTGCTCATCTAGAAACCACTGTGAATCTGAAGAACCTCTGTGTATTCCTGACTCTTTTTTCTTACAGTAACATCTCAGTTCCTAACCACATTAATGCAATCTTTGCTTTATCATATGATATACATAAAATTGTTCCAAAATTAAAATATTATTAGCAATAAATCTAGTGAAGAAAGTAAGTTCTTTCTCCTTAGAATTTATCTCACTAAGTATTTACAGTGAGAATACTGTGTTCAAAGTTACTTGAAAAATTATTTCCTTCTATACATGCAATTAGGTTCTTTGAATATGTGGTAAAACTCCAGTAGAGCCAGGTAAGTCAGAAGTTTCTTTATAGAACATTTTTTTGAAATTTTTTCAAGCAAAAAAAGTTAAAAGAATTATATACTGTACATCCATATACTCCCTGCCTAGATCAAACAATTGTTAATATTTTGCCATATTTGCTTTACACAGATAAACAGTAGAGGCTCATATTTTATTTTTTCTGAAGCATTTAAATATGAGTTATAAGAATCATGACAGTTTCCCCCTAAATTTTTTAGCATACATTTCCTAAGAATAAGGACATTCTCATGGAAATTACTATTCTGCCTGAAATTTCAAGAACATTTTGTCCATCTTTAAGTATAGTACAAGAAAGGAACTCATAAATTCTGTAACACACAAAAGGGAGGAAAACAAGCATCTTGTGTGAGGGTTTAAAGGAGGAATTCTAGTCAAAACGAGAGAGACTGAACTGAAATTGAATTTCAGCATTTGGGGTTGGTTGCTCCAAGCATTCACCCACATGCTGTATTTGAGAACTGGATTCCTAGAATCTGAATCTAGCACAACAGTGTGGTATTTTAGGTAGCTTTTTAAACTGGTCCTCATCTCACCCCCTCATACACATAGAGCATGAGAAAGGTGAACATGAAAGATTATTTGGGAAGACTCCAGGACAAAGTCTTACCTGTAAGAGTGAGATCTACTGATGTCCTTGACCCTAGTGACATACAAAGGTCTCTTCTAGTTCTACAGTTCAATGTTTCTGTGATACTCTGATTTTATATCCATGCCTACTTCCCAAGTAATGTAAAATGAGTTTTAATCTTAAACATAAAGCAAAAATAGGACAAAAACATGAAACCAGAACAGAGGTCTTTAAGAAAGTAGAAAGATTTATATTTATCATAAACTTCAGGAAACAAATATGAAGAGAACATTTTTCAGAAACTAAGAAACTTTGAAGCCATTTGAAAGCCATTGTTAATATCCAACTAAACAAATACACGCATCACTCTTTCTTTCTTCTGTGGAAGAAGATTTCCAGCCACTAGCCCCAGGACCTACACTACAATCTTAGTTAACACAATGGCTGGCCTGTGTTCTTCTTTCAACACCTATGAATCTAGAAACTAGAACCTGGAGCCAATGGTTGAAATGGCTGCTTCCTGATTCCCCACTATCCTGGCTGTGGCAGAGGCAGCAACTCTTTGGATGGGTTAATTTATGATGTGTATCAATACCCATTGTCACAACAATTCTGTGTAACAAATCACCCCTAAACTCAGTGGTAAAAAATATATACATACTCAGATATTAACCTGGATGGAAGTGGAACACATTATTGTTAGTAAAGCATAACAAGAATGGAGAAGCATGAATCCCATGTACTCAGTTTTGATATGAGGACAATTAATGACAATTAATGACATGATGGGGGTGAGGGAAGGGGAGAGTAGAGAGAGAAATAATGAGGGACGGGTGGGGAAATGAAGAGCAGAGAGAGGGAAGGAGGCGGGGTGGGGTCTTGGTGTGTGTCACACCTTTTGGGGGCAAAACCCAATTGGAAGAGGGATTTTGCCTAACAAAAGCAATCAGTGTAACCTGGTTTATTGTACCCTCAATGAATCCCCAACAATAAAAAAAAAAAAGTTTGTACTTAAAAAAAATAATTATATATATATATATATATATATATATATATATATATATATACACATTCAGTTGTTATTAGGAGTATCCAGGTCAGCTGGACAGTTCTTCAGATCTTGGTTGGGCCTGGATGGACAGTTCTGGTCTCAGCTGAGCTCCCATCACATATCTAATAGTTGGTTAGCTGTCAGCAACTGAGGTGACTGGGACACATGTTTCTTATCAATCAAAAGTGTAACCTAAGCATTTTCTCATGGCAAAGGCACGAGAGCAAGAGGGAAGGTGGACAGGCATAAGCAAGTGCCTTCCCAGGTCTCTGCTGGCATCATGTTTACTATTGTCTCATCGGCCAAAACAAGTGACAATAGCAAACCAAAGTCTAAAATACATAGGCCAGCACTTGGTTGTCTAAGTGCAGTCCCTTTTTTTCTGCCCCACACTAACCTTGAAGTAATGATCAACACTTCACTGGGTCTCTAAATTCTCAATTCCCTGCACAAAGTACAGGTAAGCAATGCTGATTCTGCTGGCAGTTCTGTAGAGAAAAGAGATTTTATACAGGACACCAAATGGCAAATGCTTTAACACAAAATTCCCAATAGACATCTTTGTCTTGAGTTCTCAGTCACCCTCCTTCCCTTTCCATTTCTTCTCTCCTTTCCTCACTGGTGACCTAATTTCTCTCCCACACCCCCTTCCTGCAGAGCATTTCATTCTCTTCAACAAGCACCAAACTTTCATCAAGCACATTCACTCCATCAATAAAGAACTCTCTAGTGATTGAATTCACAGTTCTTAGAAGACAGTGAGACTATAACAATGTTTTTGCCAGGCATGCCTGTAATCCTAGCACTTTGGCAGGGCAAGGCAGGAGGATTGCTTAAGGCCAGGAGTTCAAGACCTGCCTGAGCAAATCTTTGACTCTACAAAATATAGAAAAATTAGCCAGATGTGGTGGCATGCACCTGTAGTCCCAGCTACTTGGGAGGCTGAGGCAGGAGAATCACTTGAACCCAGGGGTTTGAGGCTGCTATGAGCTATGATGATGCCACTGTACTCTATCCAGGGTGACAGAATGTGACTGTGTCTCACAATAAAGTGTTTTCCCATTACAATATTAATTGTATTTTCCTACTACTGTCCAAAATAAAAAAATAAAAAAATAAACCATGTGGTTCCCCTGCTTAAAACCCATCATTGGTTTTCCCTCTTTTACAAAATAAAGTACAAACTCCTCAGTGTGGCATAAAAGGCCTTCCATCATCTTCCCCTCTCTACCTTTCCAGCCTCATGTCTCACACTAGGCTGTGGACATACAGAAGCATTTGCACTTATTCAAGTGTGTAAGGTGACTTCAAACCTCTAGGCCTGTGGAGCTGGAACATATTCTTCTTAGCAAAGTATCTCAAGAATGGAAGAAAAAGTATCCAATGTACTCAGCCCTAATATGAAACCAATTTATAGCTTTCTTATGAAAGCTATAACCCAATTATAGCCGAAGAAGAAGGGGAAAGGGGAGAGGGAGGGGAGGGGAGGGCATAGGATGGGTGGAGGGAGGGTAATTGGTGGGACCACACCTACGGTGCATCTTACAAGGGTACATGTAAAATTTACTAGGTGTAGAATATAAATGTCCTAACACAATAACTAAGAAAATGCCATGAAGGCTATGTTAACCAGTTTGATGAGAGTATTTCAAATCGTATATAAAACCAGCACATTGCACCCCATGATTGCATTAATGTACACAACTATGATTTAATTAAAAAAAAAAAAACCCGAGGGAGGGGCAAGATGGCCAACTGGAAGCAGCTTCCGACAGAGGCTCCTGTCCAAAAGGAAAGATAACCTCCAGAAACTGCCCAAATGAGCTGAAGACTGGGAGCCCAGCTGAGAGAGAGAGAGAGAGAGAGAAGTGATAACTGTAGGTCACCCCTGAGGCAAGCTGTGACTTCCAGAAACCAAGCTTCAGGCAGAAAAACTGAACTAAAGTTTTCTGCTATTCTGAACTTCCAGGACACCCTTCCCCCCTTACCTGATGCACCAGAAGCCTGACCTCTGCTGAAACTGAGGGAGGAGGACTTGAGAAGTGCCCACCCTCCCTATCTGCCTGACCAGGCGGCCTGCCAGGTAAGAGACTTGGGAGCCCCACTGAGCCCCCACCAGCTCCCAGGCCAGGGACGCCACTGGGACCCCCGAGCGGCTCCGATCCAGGCTCCACTGGGCCTCAGCCCCCCACCTGCAGCAATCAGGAACTCTGCCAAGCCTTGGCCCGCCACCAGCAGCGGCCAGGAAGTCTGATAGGTCTCCTGTGTGGTGCCGATTTGTGCCCTGCCAGGACTCAGCTCGCAGCCCACCGGGACCCCTGCCTGGCTCTGATCCGTGCCCCAGGCCTGCCACCCACAGTGGCCAGAAACTCCACTCAGCCGGGACCCCCACTCAGCCCCCATTGGCACCCCACTGGGCCTTGGCCCACTGCTGCCAACAGTAGCCGGGAAGTCCACCGGGACTCCCTTGCAGAGCCCATCTGTGCCCCACCCAACCTCAGCCTGCCACCTGCCGGGACACCCAAGCGGCTCTGATCTGTGCCCTCAGGGACTTGGCCCTCCACTTACAGCAGCCAGGGACTCCACCGGGCCTTGGCTGGATGCCTGGCCTGCTGTGGCCAGGGAATCTGCTGGGACCCCTGTGCCAGGCCTCTGCCTGCCATCCACACTGGGCAAGGACTCCACCAGGAACCTGCCAGGCCTCCACCTGCCTGTCAGGCCAGGAATTCCAGGAGCCACACAACCCACCTCCTCCCCTACCCTCTCTGCCTCCGACCAGCCCCAGCCATCTGGTCAGGGACTCAGGAGGCTGCATGACCTGTGCCCTCCCTACGGAGCCCTCCTACCAGCCAGAGATGGCTGGAGACATGGGCTCCCTTTGCAAAGGCCACTGGGTGCCCCATCCCATGCCCTGCTGCTTGATCTGGGTGTGCCCCACTCCAGAGCTGCTCCCACAGCCAGAACTCCCTGGGTGGGGCAGTCGCAGAGGAGCTACACAGGGTCACTCCCTACAAAGATCCAGCAACAACAGAGTGATCCTTCCAGGGTCTGATCTGGGAGAGACACCTCCAAAACTCTGAGGACGCTCATAGGCTACAATGAAAAATAATCATGTGGCGGAATCAACAGAAAAACTCTGGCAATATGAATAATGAGAGTATTTCAACTCCCCCAAAGAATGACAAGGTAGATGCAGCACAAGATCCCTTGCATAAGCAAATGGCTGAGATGTCAGAAATGAAATTCAGAGTCTGGATAGCAAATAAGATCAGCGGAATGGAAGAAAAGATGGAATTAGAATTTCAGGCAGTAATCCAAAAGATGACTCAAAAGATGTCTCAAGAATTGAACAAATTCAAAGACAAAATGATCAAAGATTTTGACACATTGAGACAAGAAGTTGCAGCCCTCAAAGATCTGAGAAATACCATAGAATCCCTCAGTAACAGAATGGACCAAGGAGAAGAAAGGATTTCTGACATGGAAGACAAAGCTTTCAAACGCTCCCAAACTTCCAGAGGAAGAGAAATGGAAGGCAAAAACGGATCATTCTCTCAGACAGCTCTGGGACAACTCAAAGAAAACCAACATTCGTCTTATAGGGATACCTGAAAATGATCAAGTGGCATCACAAGGCACAGAGTCTCTTCCTTCAGAGATTATGAAAGAGAACTTTCTAGACATGCCAAGAGATTCTGAAATTCAGATAGCAGACAGTTTCAGAACCCCAGCACGACTCAACCCGAATAAGTCATCCCCCAGGCACATCATAATTAAGTACACTAAAGTTAATATGAAGGAGAAAATTCTGAAAGCAGCCAGACGTAAGAAATCCATTATCTACAAGGGGAAGAATATTAGAAAACTGCAGATCTCTCTGATCAAACATTTCAAGCTAGAAGAGAATGGTCATTAACTTTTAATCTCCTAAAAGAAAAGCACTTTCAACCCAGGATCCTGGACCCAGCTAAACTGAGTTTCATTTATGATGGA
>CAUYRH010090522.1:0-52463 GCA_963574655.1 Perodicticus potto
GGGCTAATCCTGGGAGGATCCATTTCCAAGTGTGCTTACATGGGTGGTGGCAGACTCAGGTCCTCACTGGCAGTTGACCAGTGACTTTAGTTCCTTGCCATTTGGATCTCTCCACTGAGCAGTTTGCAACATGAGGACACAGAGAGAGAGAGAGAGAGAGACCAACACTTCTTCCTCTGCTGGTTCACTCAGTAGGAATATCAGTTCATATGTTGTAGAGTAGCCCCACCAAAATGACCTTTCACTGACTGAAAAAACATGAAATATTTTTTCACATGATTTTACATGAAAACATGCCACATAAAAATAAATAAAGCATGCAACAGAGACAGCTAATTGTCCTCCCACATTTATTTCCCCCTTTATCCTTTTGAAAAGTAAATCCTCCTTCAAGTGGCTGCCCAGCTAATGCTATATTTTCCAGCCTCCCTTGCAGCTAGGTGTGGCCATATGACTCAAATTTTACCAAATGGAGTGTGTTTACCAGCGCTGGGTGCAGTTTCTGGGTCATATTATTAAAAGAAAACTGCTTGTCTTTTACTTCCTTACTTCTGCATGCTCACTGGAACTCAGGTGTGGTGCTCAAGAGCTGGCTGTAACCATGCTAAAGAGAACACCACCCTAGAATGATGTTGTCAACAGAAATAAACCCAAGTCAGGGGACAATAACTTTATTTCTTAACAGGTATCCATAAAAGTAAATGTAAAACAGGTAAAATTAATTATAACAATATATTTCACTTAATATATACAATTATCATTTTGACATATAACCAATATACCAATTATTAATGGCACATCTACTCTTTTTCATATTAATTCTTCAACATCCAGTGTGAATTTTTCACTTACAGTCATCTCATTTTAGATTAGCCGGTACTGAATGGCCACATGTGGCTGGTAGCTACTCTCTGGAGAGCACTAGAAGATGGCAGGGTCACAAAATAGAAGGAACGTAGTTTCCAGATAACCTTGTGGTACAAAGCGTCCCATCATTTTGGACCTCCCATTTATCTCTTGTTTGAAACATTGTATTTTGGGATCCCCTAATAACATGAACTTAGCCTATACTGTGACTAATATAACATGGTAAGAGTTTGTTTTCCCCTGACAGCAATATTATTGACCTGTACCTGACATTCTGTATAACAAGCAAATGGAGACTATGATAGTGACAAGCTCTTGATATATCAGCCCACGTTCTCGAAAATATCACCAATTATAGACTATTGTTCCAGTTGAAAAATTCAGCTGTCATGGAACAACTTATCTATAACATGGAGAAATACTCACATTTTAAACCTTAAAAAGTTCTAATTTGATATGCTTTCAGTTTTTATATGTTTTAATTTCTTTCATTTCCTGAAACTCAAAGCAATAAACAATCTCCACGAACATTAAGCATTAGCTATGTATGCATCTTTTAATTTTTATTATTCCTTTGAACTAAATACTTCTGAAAAGGAATAATGGTTAAAAGATAAAATTGTGTAATAAAAAAGAGGGGAATGGTACATGAAAAGAAGAGAGGTGACTTTAACTATAATGTTATCTGCAGTATTTAGTTTTTTTTAAAAAAACCACTATTTGAGAAATGCAGTGGAATCTCCATAGTTGACCACCTCTATCCTCCCTACATTGACCACCCTCCTTAAGGGTGGACCACCCTCCTAATTTTCCTAGACCAGACATGCACCACATGTATTCGTATGTTGATCATCCCTGTATGTTGACCACTTTGTTACATTCCCTTGGGCGGTCAACTTATAGAGGCTGTACTATAGTTTGTGTAAAAAACCTCGCTCAGCTTAAATTTCTCAGATCATATAGAGGTCTTTTAAAAACATCCCATTTTATAGCCATGGTCAAATAACATGCAAAAGTAAAACAACAATAAATCTGGGTTTTTTTTCCTGTCCAATTTGTTTCTGTTTCCCCACAAACAAAAGGAATTGGCTGAAGAATGACAAGGTTCTTCATGTTTCGAAATTAATTTTCTGCTTTATGGGAAAATTCAATACTGCAACCATAAAAGAGAAAAGCAAATATAAATAAGGATCCACTACTTTATTATTATGTGTCCTGAGATATGTCAGTTACTATCTTGATTTGTTGTCAGCTACTTTTTTTCTCAAGGAAAATTCACCATCCAGGAGCTGAGGGTAGCTCTGAATTTATTCTACTCCCAACTGGAGTCAGCATAGAAGACTAGTTAAGAGCAGAGATTTAGGAGTCAGATTTGAGACTGTATCCTGGCTCCACCGATTATTAGCTGTGTGACCATAGGTAAGGAAATAACCTCTCTGAGACTTACTCTTCTCATCTGTAAAATAATAATAAACTGCCTCAAATACTATAAGGAATAAGTAAACTGAGTAGGAAAAACTTAACACAGCATCTTATCCAGTGCTTTGCTGCTAAGTATTTTTCTATTTCCAAAATAATCATCTCATAACATATTTTTTTAGCAAACACTGTGTGTCATTTTCTTTTCATTTAGATTATTTCTAATTATCACAGCAATGCTGGAAAAAAAAATGAAACACCCTCATTTCACAGATGGGGAAATTGTGGCTCAGAGAGGTGAAGTGACTTGCCTGAAGTCACCTCGAGAATATATGATGAAGCCAGGAATTGAAACCCACCCATCTACCATCAAAGCCTGTGCTCTTTCCATGAGGCTGTGGTGCCTACTTCTATGGGCAGTGAATGTTCCAGAGAGAGACAAAAAAAAAAAAAAGAAAGAAAAACCAAAGCTGCTTTCGAGGTTTCTAAACCTCTCACTTTAGGATAAATCCCCCAATTATGCTTGAAGTTAGACCAGCTTTTGAAATCTCAACTGGGCAGTCTTTTCTCACCAAGTTCCTTGAAATTTCCCTTTAAAGAGCATCTAGGAAAAGCCACTGTTATTAGCCAGGTTCTGACTTTATTTTCCTAATAAACAGACCTTCGGTCGGACAAAAGAACCTCTTCTATTTTCAATTAATTCTTGAACATTTCAGCGGATTTTCTTCTATTTGGCTTGAAATTGTGATCTGGGAAAGACTGGTCCTGCAAATTGTCCTCCTATAAGGGAAGCCCCTAGAGGATCCTCAACTTGTTATTTTTAATCACTGTAATCTCCTTTTCAAAGGAGGCCCTGGTCAGAAACAGAGCAGGCCTTTCAGAGCTTTCTAAAGCACAATTATTGCAGCTGGAGGGGGAGGCAGGGGAAAGAGGGAGGGAGAAGAGAGAAGTGGTGGGAGAGAAAAGGAAGTCAATATAGTGTTAACAACTTGGTACAGGTTGAATAATCATCTCAACTGGACCCAGGCTGTGGAGAAGAAACCCCAGGTTTCAATATTTTTTAACAGCGATCATTTTATTCCAGTCTGGACTACTTAAAGACTATACTCAGATGGAGGACATGAGAGCAGATGCTATCTGGGAATAAACGGGAATGCTGTGGAGAAAGATCGGGAACAGGAAAACAAGCCATCGATTCCCAGGATTGTGAGGGATCTGAGTTCAGGAAAAAATTAAAAAAGAAAAGAGAACACCAGGGGAATGCTAACTTCTACAGCCCTAAGTCAATATACCAAGCAGAATGCATTAGATTTACTTTTAACATAATTATTCTAAGAAAGCATGAGCCAAGAGAAAATGTCACAAACTAGGCCAGCACCCTTTCTTCCTAACATTGAGTGGCTGGAATCAGGTTTGCTAATTGCGGAATATTTACTTAGAAGACCTCAGCAGCTTCCTGCAAGATTTTTCTTTCAAGGTCTCTTAGCCACAAGAAAGGTAAAAAGATGACAGTCCAACCTACAATGGGGGGGTGGAGGAGTGTCAAAGTCCTAAAGGGTAACTGTTCAGGCTGAAGTAGCCTGTAGGGTGAAAATCCAGGGCCCTCCCGTTCCAACCCCAGTTCCCTGTCCCCTCTCCCACCCACCCCCCAGTGTAGGTAGTTCCAGAACCTCTCTGGCCACTTGAGTACCGGATGTGCCTCCTTCCCGCTGCCAGGGCCACCAACTGCCAGTGCTGAGCTGAACACTGAGGATTAGCGTGGGAAGAGCCGCCAGGTAGGAAGCTTGGCTAACCCAGGGCTAGCCTAAATCACCGAAAAAAATCTTCCTGGGTTTAAATTAGGGACAGTCTTAGGAAAATCTCCTAATATGGAGGAATCATTCATTCACTCATTCAAGTAATTTATGAGGACCCAGGTAACCACCCTGGTAGATTGGACCAAGGAGTGCTGAAAAAACCTACACACACACACACACACACACCCTACCTGACCAGAATATCAAATCAATAAAGCCTCACATTCAACTCAACCTAGTACGTGCTGTGAATCTGCTGTAACTCACACACACTCACCTCTGTAAACTCATTTACTCCCTACAACCACTTACACAGCCCGCTATTTTTACAGCTGGGCAATGGGCTGTAAGTAAATGACTTGCACAAGGTCACACACATACTGCACCCAAGTACGTTTGATTCCAGAGCCAATTCTTTCCCTATTACGTGGAGCCGGGGCAGTTTCCCAAGTGAACCATTTGCGGAGTAGAGCATGGGCCAAGGAGGTCACGCTTCCCTGGCCTACGGGAAGGATCTGCCGCCTCCGGCTGTACCGAGTGGCTGTCGCCTCTCGTCAGCGCGGCTCGCTCCAGCCTGGGCGCCCAGCCGCCCCTCCCTCCCGGGCTGTCCTCCGCTCAGCGTCTTTCTTCGTGCAGTACCGAGGACCCCGCAGACCCGCCCGCGGGGGCCCAGCGCTGAGCACGCCAAGGCTCTGAGTAGCTCCGGGTGCGTAAAGACAGGGATACGACCCCGGGAAAACGAAGAGAAGCCCTCTTAGAAAGGTGGCCCCAGGTTCTGGTCTCCCGCGCGGCCCCAGTGCCAGCTGACACTGCCCCAAACTTTCTCCTGTGCTGCTTCTACTGCTTCCGCCAGCGACACTCTAGGGAACTAGGAAGGAAAAGATGGAAGGGCCGCGACTGGGACAGCCTATTCAGGTGCCCCAGTGACCTGCTCTTCCCTGCTTGGCACCAGAACTGACTTAAAAAGGGGAGAGGGCGAGGGGACACGCCTCACCGCAGGACCCTAGGTGACGCCAGACACACTTCCATCCCTACCGGGTGTCCTGCCTCAGAGAGGCTGCAGCCGCCTGGGGCAGAGGTTTCTGGGGAGATGACCCGGCTGACAGAGCCGGTGGTGGGGCGTGGGGATGGAGTCAGGGCTCTGCAGGTCGGTGCCAGTCGAGCGGCCCCCCCTGCCCAGGACGCGCTCACCAGCTTGGACGCCTCCTCCCTGCGCTCCGGAAACCTCGCTCTCTGCTGAGTCGCCTGGGTGCAACAACCCCCGGGCGCGGAGCCTCGGGATGCGGGAGCCAAGGTTCCCCGGCCTCTCCAGAGCCGGCCTCAGGAATCGGGGCTCCTTTCTCTCTTCATCCAATCCTCTTCCCCCTCGGAGCCTACCTAAAGCCCTTTGGGGACCCCGTTCCCACTAGGAACCTGTCCTGGATATCCAAGGTCCTCAACCTCGTCTGGGACCATGAGAGAATAATTTGGGGTTGTTTCCAGGAACCCTTTCGAAGAGCTTCAGGTTGTTCCTCTCCCTCCTTCCTGAGCTCTGGGCCCGTTTAGAAAGAAGCCGAAGTCCCTGGGACCTATCCAGGGAAGCCGAAGTGCCCGTCCCGCCCAGGGCCAGTCTTTGGAGAAGCTGGTCTCGTGTCCTTCAGGGTGGGCAGCCGGGAAAGCTACAGTCACTGCCTTGCCTGGGACCCGACTGAGAGAAACCAAGGTTCCCTCCACTAAGGAGAACGACCGATCTGGGGAAAGGCGGGTCTATCTCCCTCCGAAGACCACCGTGGGAGACGCGGGACTTTCTCCAGCCAGGTCAGGCTGACGCGTGGCTCCCTTGCAGTCTCCGCGTGTCGGACATGCAGGCTGCCTTGCCTGGCTGCGGGCCCCGCGACGGCCCCGGACTCCAGTTTGCAATCAGCACCAAGCTCGCGGCTAACAGGGCTGAGGACAGCCAGGACCAAAGGGCTCTTGAGGGGCTGCACCAGTACAGTGCGTCCGGGGACCGCGCGCCCTCCTCCGGCTCCGCGCGGTCAGCGCCCTCCAAGAGCCGGGTCTCGCGCCCCCAACGCTACCCCGGGCCACTTACCGCGGTAGCTGCTTCCCGGCTTGTAGAAGTCGGGGTCACCCTCCACGCGGAGGCTGAACTCGGTGTAGCCCTCGCGCCGCGTGCCCTGGGCGCGCAGGATGCGGCTGCAGTAGCCCTCCGACTTGGGCACTTTGTCCAGGGTCTCGTCGGAGAAGGCCAGCGCCGCGGCCAGGGGCAGCGCCAGGGCCAGCAGCGCCGGACTCCGGCTCAGCCTCAGGGGCGCCGGGGCCGGCCTCATCCTCGCGGGCTCCCAACTTTGTACCGCTGACTCTGGCCCTCGCCACGCGACTCCTGCCCAAAGTGATCCCGGCGAAGGCGAGACCTGGCGGAGCCCGGGCGGGGAGAGGGCGCTCCGAGCCGGCGTCGGCGACTCGGAGACGGTGCCCGCCTCGGCTTGGCGTCTGCTGAGCTGAGCTGAGCTGAGCTGAGCCGAGCGAGCCGAGCGAGCCGAGCAGCGCGAGGAGGGGAGGGCGGCAGCGAAGGAGCAGGGGAGGGAGGGCTGATTTTGCCCAGATCCCCGAGCGCAGCGCTGTTTTGTTTCCGAACTGGCGATTAGCTGCGCGGTCGTGTTTATTTTGCAACGCTGGATTCCCAGGGTCTGGAGAAGAAATCATAGGATACGGGACACTGAGGGCTCTGTCCCATCACCAAGGAGGCTACTAAACCCATCCAGCTACACCCTTGATCCTGAGGAGGACGGTGTTCCAAGGGAGGGAAGCCCGAGAATTAAAGTTTTGTGGCACACCTATTGTGCCTAGCAACGTGCAGGCAGGTTCACGTACGGTATCTCCTCACCATCCCCGTCCTCCCAAAGCATAGTGAAGATTACATTACTTTCACTCATTTTGTATACAACAGACGAGCAAACGGAGACTTGGTGAATAGTTAAGACAGCTTTCGATGCACGATTTTCTGGCTCCATTGCTCTTCCCAGGGCCATATTGGAACAGGTCAGACCCGAGGACGAGAAAGGAGCAAACGATTTATCCAGAAAGCACAGCGCTTAGAACCCACAGTATTTTTGGAGATCTATGACGAAGTTCTCTTTAAAATCAGAAGGAAAAAAAGCCATTTAGGTCAAACAAAATATTGCACTATATAATACTACTATATTCGTGTTTATACCTACACACTCATCAAATACGATGTTTAACATTGTCTTATGGAAGAAGGAGCCCACAACGACAAAAGTGCCTAAGGCCCATGGATGTCTTCCTACAGTCCTGGAAAGGAGTTTTGAAAGGTTTAAAGAAGAACCTGTGTTTTCTTGGCGGTAGATTTTAGATCAGATTCTCAGTCCCTAGGGACAGGTGTTCAGAGAGGTGCTGTGCTTGAGGGCTCACTGTGTTTTCCCGGAGAGAAAGAAAGCTGGTGTGAGCCTCACTTCTGCCACTTTCTGTGAGACTTGGGCTAATTATTCCACCTCTCCAAGTTTGTTTCCTGCTCTGCAGAACAGGGGGTTGGATGTGGGAGCTAATACACCCGTGGGGGTGGGTGGGTATGTTAGACTTAAGTGACTGACCCTGACCTGTATAAAACACCTGGACTGGTCTCCAGCGCCCCCTTCCCTCCCACCCCTCTGGGGACACCTTAAGCCCTCTGTCTCTCAGTGGCACAAGCATCCCTCCCCAGGCACTCTCAGAAGCTTTGGTTTCCCCCTCTTTTTCTTCCCAGTGCCTTCAACACCTCAGGTGTCCACAATAACAAGCAATCTCCTTTCCCCTTCTAGGAGTTTTCTCTTTCACATAGCTACTAACAGGTCCAAGGAGCCATCTGCATTGCATGTCCCCATTCCTCCCTGCCTGCACACTTACTCCTTGGTCCTTGTATGACTCCACTGTCACTATCAACTGGGTACCTTCTCTCAGGGGTCACTTGAGAGTAACCCACTCCTTGCTGAAGCCAGTTATGCTCTTCTCTCAACCCTGGCCCTCCTTAGTCTTTAGCAGCACCTGATCCGGCTGACCACCCTCTTTTTGAGGTGATGCTCAACTCCATATCTGCATCCTGGGGGAGTTATCTCCATCTTCATTTGACAGGCTCAGAGCTCGTGCTGCGTTCCCTGTTGCAAGGTCCCATCCAGCTAGCAAGCTTCCTTAAGAGCAGATTGGAGCCAGGCTCTGTGCTGACAGGGGGGCACACAAGGGAATAGAACTTTGGTCATTCATTCATTCATTCATTCATGTCAAAGGCCCTCCCTGTGCTTGGATACAAGACAGATAGATATGTGACTTGCCTTTGCGAACCTTATAGCCCTGTGCCAAAGTCAAATATTAAACACATAATTATATGAAGCCTTCTATAATTGTGTGTATATGCTACAAACTAAAATAAGGGGTTCTTGAGAGTGTACCTAGAGAGCAGGAAACCACAAAGATAAATAAAATGTGATTCCTGTCTTCAAGGAGCTTATTACATGTCTAAAAGCCCAAATACATGCTCATGAACATCTTTTCATCTACATATCACTGTATTCAAAGTTAAATTGGAGGGAGCGGGCATGAGGCAGACAGGGATGCAATATTTAACTTTTTATTGGGCAATGATAGAAAAACCATGTGTGGTGAGAGGCCCCATCCCACCCCCCTGCCCCACCATTTTCTAGATCAGGAATCTATAAAATTACCAGCCTGGGTAATGTGCCTTGGTTATTAAAGGAAGGTGCCATGATTTAAAACAGACCTTCCCAACACCAATATGAGGTACTTGTCATTACACACTGTTGGCCCCATCCCCTGGGCTGTGATAGCAGGCTCTGACTAGCCTACTAAGCCCCAAGCCCACTAACATGAGCTAGATTTTCCTAACCCAGCTTGGCTGTCACACATCCAATCCATCACCATGTCATCAGCTTCACCCTAGTCCAAGTTGTCATTCTCTCTCAGCCTGCTGATTAGGTTGCCCCTGTCTAAAAATCCTTTGTCAGCGCTTTTTAGGGCTCTGAGAATAAAGCCAGAATCTTTAAAGTGGTCTCCAAGGCTCTGATTGATCTGCCTTTCTGGCCATGGGCTTTGCCTCTGCTGTTCTCTCTGCTTGGAATCCTGCAATGTTCTTTGGTCTATCCCACTTACTACCCTCTGTTCTTCTAATCCTGACACAAAACAGCTTCCTCTGAGAAGTCCTTTCTGACTTCCTGGAATAAATCCTGCCCCTAAAGCTCTCCTGGAACATGGTACCTTTTCTTTTAATCTTCTTATGTTTATAATCACCCATTCATTCATATATTTGCTTTCTAAATGTTGTATCTGTTCAGTGAGTGTTTGTCCCCATCATTAAATTCTAAGCTTTCTAAGGGCAGGGAATGTCTTTGAGGCTCACCACTGTACCCTACCTAGCTCATAGTAGGGGCTCCATAAATATTTGTTCTCTCAAATAAAAGTTCATAATAACCTTGCTCCCAGTGCCCTGTGACTCAGCTCACATTTTAAAATTTGGCCTCCAAGGCCCTCCATGATCTGGTCACACTGTATCCATCAGGTCACATCTGGCCATAGACCCCTGAGCTCCCAGTTCTGCCCAACTGGGTTCCCTGTGTCTCCCACTTGCACTCTTGCCTAACCACCTCTGCTCTCAGCTTCACATTGCCTACGCTAAAAGGATTGCTCTGTAAAATTTGGATCCAGTCAAAAGATTGTGCTAAAGGATCTACAAGGCCACAAGTGGCCCCAAGGCCATGAGTTCCCCACCTCTGGCCTAGAATGCTCTCTCTCCTCCTGTTTAAATTTTCCTCTGTGGGAATAAGATCTTGCAATCTCTGCTCCTCTGGCCTTCAAAAGAATTTAGGAGAAAAAAGTTTCTTATTTTGAAACTAATGTGTTCCAGTGGATTGTCATGATTGTTTCATGTGCCTACGTCTCATCTCCTAGCAATGAGTCCAGTTTACTTTCTATTTAATTTCCTGTTCAGATGTTTTGTTCTGTTGTAAAATACACTGGACTTCAAGAAATCTTTTTCCAGTTTTGTAGCCTAAGGCACAGCTGATGTTAGTTGCTAGGGTGTTGCTAAGGAAAGTCATTTAGCCAGGGCAGATAATTAACTTTATCTGTGTGTGGGTAGGTCACTGAAGGGAAGAGCTAGGGGCTCCATTTCTCCAAGAAAAAAAAAATATTGTTTGATTGGTAGGAGGTAAGATCACTCTTTTTTTGTTTTTGTTTTGCTTTTGTTTTTTTCCTTGAAGAGAGGGGAAAAACGTTTTTTCTCAATTAGTGTTTTTCTGAGAATGGTCATCGAAACATGAGCATCAGATGTTTGCTTCAAATGCAGATTCCAAAACTCCCTCCCAGATCTATTACACATGCACTTTGAATAAACTCATAGTAAAGTTTAAGGAGCCACTGTCCTAGAACTTGGAATTCAGACTTGAAGTTCATGGATTCCAGTCTAGCTCTCCTGTGTTTCAGCCACATGAAGCTGGGTAGTCTTAGGAAGTCACTGGATCTGTCTAAACTTCTCATATGCAAAGCTGAAAACAGTAATACACATTTGTCTACCTCCTGGGATTTTGAGAAGTAAATGGGCAACTGAGATAATAATTATAAACTGTAAAGTGATTCACCCCCCAAAACCTGATTATTATTGTTTCTCTTATTTTATTCCTTTAGAACAAGAATCCAGAAATGTTATGTGTTTTTTCTCTAATTTATAGAGACAAATTGGAAATTTCATGTGAAAGGAAAAGAAAGCAGATAGACAATGAAGGGAACTGAATTGCGCTCAATAATCCACCTGTAATCTGTTGAGGGAAGGTACAGAAACTGAGCAAGCTAGCAAGTTTAGAGATTAAGCTGGGGAAGATGAATATAAAGAGTTAAAAAAAATTCTAAAAGCAAAAGACATAAATCAATGTTAGAGATGCTTTTCATCACCTGCTTTGTTCTAGGCACTAGCCAAATCATTCACCTTTGGAATTGTGAGGCTGATTGGGTCCATCTGATAATTCCACCCAAGGTATATGCCCCTGCACGTCCCAGAGTTCTCCCATCCTTTGATCTCCATTCACTTTCTTTCTTTCTTTTTTTTGAGACAGATCTCACTTTGTTGCCCTCAGTAGAGTGCCATGGCATCATAGCTCATAGCAACCTCAAACTCTTGGGCTCAAGTGATTCTCTTGCCTTAGCTTCCCAAGTAGCTGGGACTACAGGCGCTGGCTACAACACCTAGCTATTTTTAGAGATGAGAACTTGCCCTGAGTCTGGTCTTGAACCCCTGAATTCAGGCAATCCACCCTCCTTGGCCTCCTAAGTGCTAGGATTACAGGTGTGAGCCACTGCGCCCAGCCCTCCATTCACTTTTGTCTTTTCTTCTGCTCTCTGGAGCATTTCTCTATTTTCTATTGCTACATCCAGATTAGCATTCTAGAACATCCTTTAAGAGGCCCTCTTACTTTAAAACTCACAGTTGCCAATTTATACTCCCTCAGTCTGCCTCATCCTGTCCTCATCATCTGTAGCATCCAGGTCACTTCCCTACAGCCACAGAGGACTCTGCAACTGGCTCAGTAGCTTCCTGCTCACTCTGATCAGGCTGTAGGAAGCCTGATGAAGCCCAAGCTGACGATTTAGCCATTGCTCTAACCTCCTCTACCCCTGTGAGCGTGGCCTCCCTCCATACCAGTAGCCCTCTCCCACAGAAACAACCAAGGCCTTGGAAATCTTGAGCTTCTAGCAGCCCTTCCTCAGTTTACTTCCTGTTCTTCCATTTTCTCACCTCCTGGCATTAACTCCTCCATGTCACTGAGGCCTACAACTGCGTATTCCTTTCTGATTTTCCCAGCCTGACTTGTTAATTCCTTCCCTACACAGAGAAGGGAAGGAATTTGAGCCTTATCTTATCTAACGCTCCTCATTATCTCTCCTTTATTTCTGTGTCTCTTCTCTAACTAGGCCCTACCCAAACAAAACAGTGGAACTATCCCAAAGTTCTGCTACACAAAACCTGGTAACTCACCAATTGCTTTGCTACAAACTCATGCATTCTATTGTTAAGTATATTTCTTAAATGTATTCCTAAGTAGTTTCCTTTCCTGTTCTTCCTAAGGCCTTATCTCTGTCTTCTCCTTGCTCTTGTAATCCTCACTCTTTGGGTGGGGGTAGGGTGACCTGCCTGCTAATTTTATCCCATAAAAGGAGGTCATTAGGCATGAATTTCCCCAAATCTCCACATCTTCTAGCCACAAACAGAACTCTAGCAAACCCAACTTCACTTCTTAAAGAACTCCTTAAAGAATACAAGTTTTGATGACTGTTCCTTTTTTTCAAGGCCAATCCCCTATTGCCTTCTTGTCCTCATCCCTTGCAGTCTGCTGAACGCTGATCTAGCTGTTAGCTTCTCTCCCTCATGTATTTCTGTTTCCCTGCCTGGCCGTGTCTTCAGCCTGGAGACATAGGTAAGTCTCCCCTTCCTGGGAGAGGAGCTAGCGTGGGGGTTGAGGTAAGACTAGGCAAGAGACTGGACCTTTTGCCGGCCTTGTCTCTGTCTTCATATCCTCTCTTCCTATCTCTACCCGCTCAGTTCTCACTCATTTTCCCACACTGTAGTTTGTAATCAGTTCATAGCTCTTTATGGAAACTGCTCCAGCAGAGATCACTTAAGATCGAATTGCCATAGCTTTTGTCTGAATTAAACAAAAGCTATTAAGTAAGAGCCCTATCATTGCACAGCAGAATGGAAGCTCACTGCTGGGAAAAGTTAAAGCGACACAACAGGAGGTCTTCCAAGGTGTAGATTTAGTCCCAACCTGGAGACCTTTTAGTCTCTCAACTTTGGGTATATGACTGGAGAGAGTGTGGTATCTGAATACAATACAGCATGCCAGGTACAGCTATAAGCAGCTCCCAAGCGCAAACCTTTGCAAGTCCAGCCACACACTGGACCCAAACACAGCCCACACACCCTGGGATTCTCTTCCTGTTGAACTAGCAACACAACCTAGGCAGAGAAACCTTTTTGAAGTTCAGAGAACTTCAGAGCTTGGGCCACATGACTATGGCACACTACTGCCACCTGGTGACAGCAAACTGAACATGCAGTGGTGTTAAGTAAGGACTCAAGCGCCTGGACACTCACAAGGTCACCTCCTTGGGCCTATTTTAGACTAGCTTGTTTGCTCTTTCAGAACAGAGTCATTGAGTTTTCCATTGTGTTTAGGGTAACGTGCCTGCATGAAGTAGAGGTTCAGGAATTTTTTTTTTAATTTTAAGTCTTTCATTCAGTAAACCTGTATTGATTAACTAGGAGGAGGTAATCTAAAGAAAAATAAGACATAATTCCTGCAGGGGCAGATGAGGTAGATATTTGTAAAACAAGGACTCATGTGTGCTAAGTATTAATGAGAGCCTGAAGAAGTGAATGGCTAATTCTGCCCAGATAAAGGTAACTTTAGAAAAGATACTCAACACTTGGGTAGACAGGTAAGAATTTGCCAATTGGATAAGGGGAACAGGTAGTATAGGTGGAGAGAAGAGCTAATACAAAGCCTTAGAGTTATGAAAAGGCAGCTCATGTCCTCTTCTGTTGGGGTAATAGAATGGATTGTCCAGTCTGGGGGCAGGGCATATGGTGGGAAGCTTGAACACAGCACTTCAGAGGATAGCCATGGGCTGAGGCTGGGAGGGAAGGATGACTTGGAGGGTTGTTTAGGAAGCAACCCATGAAGAGGATGTTGTGCATGACGACATGTAGGAAAGGAGTCAGGAATGGCTCTGAGAGTTCTCACATGGCCCACTGAGTGGTATATTTATCACCTTAGGGGTGGTATATTTATCTGAGATAATGAATTCAAGAAGGAAAGCCATGAAGCACGTGCACCTGCAGGATGTATGAGATGATGTAGTCAATTGTATTTATATACAGCGGACTGTCAAAGACCCAATAGGTTTCTAGCCCAGAAGGGAGGTGAGAGCTAAAGACAAGAGACCTGAGAATTGGTGCAGTATTGTGCCCCAACACTCCCTTTAAGATCCTCTCAAAGCTTAGCTCTTCTGTGTTGCTTCTCAGCCTTGTACTCTCATTTCCAAGCCAGTAGACCAGTTTGATAAATGCACTCTTGCTAGCATGCTAATAGAAAAAGAATAATCTTGTTCTCCCTACCTGGTTCACCAGGTGATATAGGTGCGTGTTCACAATGGTGTCCTAGAGTGAGCTGAAGATGTGGATTCTAGACGCAGTGATCTAGAAGGTACCTGTGGTCTTCGGGAGTTTCCAAGGCTTGTTGGCTGGTAACTTGTCTGCTCAGGCACAAACCTGGCACTGGAGGGAGGCACTGAGGGAAGATAGCAGAGAAGAAGGTGGACCTGTATCCTTTCAGTCTGACAATATGAAGAAGAGATAGAAAGGATGGAAGGAGACATAGTAAATAGAACTGAAAATGAGGAAGAAGACAAAAATAGCTAGAAAGTGTATTGGGTGCATAAAGGAATATGTAAGAGCAGAGGGAATGCTTTCCTCCTCCTGTTACCATAGTAAAGTGTCCATGCGCTTCTATAGAAAAGGCCTTTTTTGCCTTCCAATTAACTGTGGCTCAAGTTTTGCCCCTCTCCCAATCTGGAAAATATAATTGCTGAAGTGTCAGCTTTACCAATTAGGTTGTGACTTTAAATAAGGTGCCATCCAATTGATACTTTAAATATACAGCCCAAAGAACTAGGACTTGAAAAAAAAATAAAAAGCCA
The DNA here is from genome assembly GCA_963574655.1 of Perodicticus potto. Classification (NCBI taxonomy): domain Eukaryota; kingdom Metazoa; phylum Chordata; class Mammalia; order Primates; family Lorisidae; genus Perodicticus; species Perodicticus potto. The sequence continues at coordinate 14,823 of CAUYRH010090522.1, forward strand.
TCAGAACATAATTCAGCCCCTAACAAAATTGAAGTCAAGCCTTTTGCTGTGAGCTTTAAGAGGAATTAAGAATAAAACACATTTATTCATTCATCAGATAATGGTGACATTGACAAGGTTGAGTCCTTTGTTGGGTCCCTGAAGGATAAGAAGGCATGCCACCAGTCTGCAGAGGGCTTGCAATAACCACAGCTAACAGTTCATATCACGCCTATTATAGGCCAGCCAGGGGTCCAAATGCTTCACACATATGGGCTCATCTCATCCTCACACAGCCAATGAACTAGGTGTTTTTATTGTCCCCACTTTGCAGATAAGTAAACAGAGGCATAGAGAGATCAGGCAACTCACTTGCCCAAAGTCACATCTATTTAAGAACCGGTGGAGATCTACAGGAGATACTTCAGTGCCAATTAAGCACCAAGACAAATGGCCTCTCCTTACAGTCCTCAAAGGGAGAAATAAGCTAGAGAGATCTGATGGTTCCAGGGAGGCAATAGGACTTGATGGATGGGTAGGATTTAGAAAATAGGAAGGAAAAAGACTCCCTAAATAGTGTGCAGCATATAAGCATGGAATAGTGTTGAGGTAGTGAGGGACCACCTGGCCTGGAGCAGGTTTGTGCCAGGCAATGTGGCAGGGAGTCACAGGGAAGCTACCATGATGGGAGCAAGGCTGTGATGAGCCTGTGGTGTTGAGGCTTCTCTTGAGAAGTTTGAAATATGAAATGCACTTTAGCTGGGCACAGTAGCCCATGTCTGTAATCGTAGCACTCTGGGAGACTGAGGTGGGTGGATTGCTTGAGCTCAGGAGTTAGAGACCAGTCTGAGTAAGAACATGACTCCATCTCTATAAAATAGCCAGGTGTTGTGGTGGGCACCTATAGTCCCTGCTACTTGGGAGGCTGAGGCAAGAGGATCTCTTGAGCCCAAGAGTTTGAGGTTGCTGTGAGCTATGACACCATGAGACTCTACCAAGGGTGACAAAGTGAAACTCTGTCTCAAAAAAAAAATAAAAAGAAATCCACTTTAGTTCTCAGCCCAGTGCATTTTAATGCAGTGGCACAGGAGCTAGAATTCAGAGTGCATTCATTCATCAGGCTCCATTAACTCATTAAACTTACATTTCTCTTTTGTTTCTTTTCCTTCATTCTCCTTGACAAGGCCTGGCATCTCAGATGCTGACATTTTAGAAAAATTGTTATGTAGATTTTCAGTTACCACTTCCTTCTTTATCCTTTAAAATGTAGCTCAAATGGCCTCTCTGTAAAGCCTTTGTTACTGACCACCCAGGCAGGGCTGTCAGTCAAGGGTATCTGGTTCTTTGTGAATAACACTTAATAGTGTTCATCACATGAGATCATCATCTATGTGGATATCTTGTCTTTCACCAGACACTGGAGTCCTTAAAATGTGAAATTGTTTACTTTGTATCCCTAGTGCCCTTCCACAGTACCTGGTACATAGTAGGTGCTCAGTAAGTGTCTGCTGATTAAATGAATGGATGAACAAATGAATGAGTGAGTACCATTATATTGGAAGAAAAAGAAATGATTATCCGGTTCAAAGCATCATCTCTTTTGTGAATCCTCTCTAAAACTAAAGGAGGTCCCTTGCTTAGTTGCTATTGCAACAGCCTATTTATTTATTGCCTTCATAACACTCACTACAACCTATAATTATTTTATTTACTTGTCCACTTGTTTATTGCCTTTCTCCCTTAGGACACTGAAAATACCATGAGTGCAGGCACCACATTTGTCTTGCTTACTGGGACATCTCCAGCTCCTATGCAATGCATGGCATGTAGTAAGTGTTCAACAGATATTTGTTGAATGAGTATCACATCTCTAGTTAATTGTCCTGATTCTCAAGTTAGGGGAAACTCACTAACTCCTTGTTTTTTAAATGATTCTAATTATTAGTAAAATTTTCTTTTTTTTTTCAAATTAAAAGCTACCCCCCCAGAGTACTTACAGAACAAATCAAGAACCAGACTGTGATGGTCTTAAAACACATCTACAAATTCTTTGATACTCTTCCCTTCAAGAGGTAAAGGCTAATTCCCCTTCCCTTGCCTGTGATCTGGACTTAGTGACTCATGTCTAATGACTAGATAATACAGAAGTTATGGTGTGTGACTTCCGAGATCAAGTCATGAAAGGCACTGTGACCTCTTTCTTGCTCTCTTACATAGTTCTTTCTAAGAATCTTAGCTACCATGTCATGAGGACACCCAAGCAAGCCTGTGTAGAGACCTACGTATCAGGAACTGAAACCTCCTGCCATGTGAATGGGCCATCTTGCAAGTGAATCCTCCCACCTCGCTCAAGCCTTCTGCCTGATCTACAGAAACCATAAGAGAAGAAACATTTGTTGTTTTAAGCCACTAAGTTTTGGTGTCATTTATTATACAGTGATAGATAACTGATTCACAACCTTTTATATATTTTCTGAGAATTCCCATGTTGTACTATTTTCTTCTCATTTTCAGATTAGACATGGTTTCTGAGTTCGTCATCCTTCTGTTCTTTCTCCTAAAGGCATGCTGCTGCTTACCGACCCTGAAAAGGACTAACACCCAGAACCAACAACAGAATTGAAGGTAAGGGCGGAGTATCCCAGAAGGGAGAGGCTATATCCTTTCCATCTAAACATGATCACATCATGCTGCAATTTACATTGACCTTTTCCTCCGTTTTATTATGAAAAATTTCAAGCACACAGAGAAGGTGAAAGAATTATACAATTAACACCTCTATATTCACCTCCTAGAGTCCACAAAGAGCATTTTGTTACATTTGCTTTACAACAAATCCAGCACTCCATCTTTTTCTCGGCACTTCTTTTTTTTTTCCATAAAGAAATGAGATGTATTTCTCAAGATTTAACACTATAATCTTACTTAGGATGGAACCAATTTCATATTTTAATGAAAGCTTTTTGGGTTCTTAGCAATCAGCATAACATTAAACTGCCTGGCAGAGTTTCTCTCGTGCTGATTTTGCTGTTGTGTTGGTGATAGCTGTATGGCAACAATAGACTCTTTCCTTGGATGAATTTCAAAGTAAGTTGAAGACATCCTCCTTCAACCTTTCAGCCAACCAAAATCTTCAAGTTCTTTTCTTACTGACTGCTTTTCCCTACCTATTTTTTCTCATTAACAGCTTGCTCCTGACATACAGGACTTGTTTACATTTACTAGCATAGAAAAGCAGAAAGGTGTAAGGAAAATAAGATAAGGGGTTCCAAAGGTAGATAGACTTAGGTAGCACTCCTAATTCTTCCCCTTGCATCTATGGAATATTAGACAAGTGGCTTAACCTCTTAGAGTTTTGATTATTTCATCTACAAAACAAAGATATCTTGCTGGTTTAAATCATATTTTTTTTGTCCAATCATATTTCTATACACTGTCAATTCTTTATTGAACATAAACATAGACAGTTTTGCCTGGGTCTTTGGGTCTCCATTTCTGAAGGCTGCTGTGTCATATAAAATTTTTATTATATAAATCTATTTTGTTTTTCTCTTGTTAACCTATCTTATGTTGAAGGCAAAATTATTAGCAGGACAAGGTATTATGTATGGAAAGCAGTTAGCGTAGTATCTGGCATCTCACAGATATTCAATAAATGATCACTAATATTATTTGGCCCACCATCTCTGGTGGATTCTGAATCTGTCATCCCGCTTTACATCATCTTTAAGTCCATGAGATCTGCTAGATCTTTATCCCAGAAATCGAAGTGGAACATGATGGAGACAAGGACTGAGTCTTCTCTCAGTTATAAATATTATTATTGTTCCTAAGCCTGATCTTAATTAAAATAAAACAATGTAGCCCTAGGAGCTGCTGCTTATAGAGCTGACCATTAGCTATTGGTCCACAATCTTTCAGTAGCCTTCCAACGAGTTACAACTCTACTTTGCTCCACTGTTGTGTTGTCCACATTTCTCCATCTTATCTATAAGAACATCATCATAAGTGACTTATCAATTGATAAATGCATTTACTTCCTCTACCATATTTCCTTGTCCTATCAACCTAGTCACATTTTCATTAAAGAAGAGTAAGTTAATTTGCTTGGCTATTTCTTTTTCTTTCTTCTCTTTCTTTCTCTAACTTTGTAACCCTTAGTAGAGTGCTGTGGCATCATAGCTCACAGCAACCTCAAACTCTTGGACTCAAATGATCCTCTTGCCTCAGCCTCACAAGTAGCTGGGACTATAGGCACCTGTCACAATGCCTGGCTATTTTTAGAGATGGAGTCTCATTCTTGCTCAGGCTGGTCTCAAACTTCTGGATTCAAGCAAGCCACCTGCCTCAGCCTCCCAGAGTGCTAGGATTACAGGAGTTAGCTACCACACCCAACTGCTTGGCTGTTTCTTTGCAAACTTGCAGCAGTTTCTAGAAACCAACTCTCTCTCTTTTTAAAAAATATGTGCTTAGAACCTCTTATCTTGGAATAATTGTTGTTGAAGAGCCGGCTAGTTAGTCATGTACCCGATATCCATTTTCCCTTCATTTACTAACAAGTCCCTAGTCTTGTTGGGGGAGAGGAGGAATGTGCCCAGCTAAAACATGGTATCCCCCATTTGTTTCAGATGTAGTGGACTATCAGGGACAGTTCTGATCAATAAGATATGGGGGAAGTTGTTGGGTAGAGCTTCGAGGAAAGTTTCTCAACAGGGGAGGAGCCAGAGTCAGCTGGCACGTGTGTGACTCTGCTCTCATCCTTCCTTATTCATGGAGCACAGACACTTATGCTGATGATGGAGGAGGCATCCTAAGACAGTGAAGTGACAATGAGGGGAAGACCAGGAGAATCTCGAAGAACTCAGTTCTGACCTCCTTGAGTACCTAAACCAATGCCCAACTTTGGCCTTCACATTAATGAGAAAAATAAGCCTATAAATTAGTTAAGCTACTGGTTTGGGTTACTAATTACTACAGAATGGGATTCATCTGTTCTAGAATTCCAGCCAGGATCAGCCCAACTGCTCTGTAGTTTAAAGACTCTTATCTTCTTCCATGATATAGAAACCAGGATGCTATTTGACTGTTTTCTGATTTCCAGGACCACTCCATTCCCCACAGTCCCAATGTCTGCATGCTGGCGATCTTGTCAACAACCTCTCTTCATGCCCAGGTGGGTAATTTGTTTAGGCCAAGGGCCATGGACTCTAAGGACAGCTGGAATTTGGACCTACTCAGTTCTATCTTGTTTCTTGTTTGTTTGTGGTTGTCAGTAATAACTGTAGAAGGTGTTGAGACTGCCCCTTCTCAAGATGCAGAAGGTGCTGGCCAGAACATCCTGGGCTTTGTTCCAGTGCCTCTCAGAAACAGAAAGCCCTTTGACATTTTACCCAGGGCCTTTGGAGCCCCTCAGCTGCAGCACAGGTGAGACACGTGCAGTTAAGACTCCATATCCCCCTGCAATTTTCCTGAGCCTTGGGAACTCTCAGTGACTTCCAGGCTCCTGTTGTCCCCTTGCTGCCTATTCATAAGTAATAAACCCTCTTGATGTAACTTCTTGAGCTTATATATGTGTGTGTGTATGAATGTATGTGTGTGTGATCTCCCTAGACTCAGAGAAGTTGGTGACCAGTGCACAGTGAACCTGTTTGACAGTCTCATTTGGAGCAGGTGTTTTCTGATCATTTTTCTCAGACGTTAGGTTTCTTATGCCAATGTAGGTTTCAATCTCTTCAGTCCAATGACCATTCTCCTTGACAAAGACAAAATCCCAGTAGAAGCACAGTTCTGTTTTCTCTTTGTCATCTACTGCCTTTACAGTCTCTCCTTTAGCCACAACTGCTGGACTCTGCATGTGTTATCCTGCCAGACAAAGCCTGTTCTGTTGATTTTGACATTTCTTGCACGTCTCAGCTCAGTTTGGTCTCCAACCCTCCTTACACAATTCCTAATATATATTTGCAGATTGAATGAATGTATCTAAGATATGAACAAACTAATGAATTCAATCAACCATGGAAATTCAACAGGGAATGAATGCTCAGACACTCAGAGGGTGCAGGCATGGTTGGTGTTTTGTTTCTGGTACATGTACAGTGTGGGCTGACTGTGCCTCTTAACTATATTAGTGTAGCAACATTCACTAGACAAAAACACTGGAGAGCCTCAGTAGAATATACTTGGAAAACAATCTACTAGAGAAGTCCCTGGAGTTATTATTTTGGGCTAGCTATCCTCTCCTGGCAGGCTCAAGGCGTAGACAGTTCCTTTTTCTTCTGTTAGACATTTATGGGTCTGGTTATAATGAATAGAACTGTAGTAGCCATCTTGAATCCATAAAAAACTAGCCTGGCAGGTTAAATCCAAATTCTTTCTCTGCTTTGGTCTTCAACCTCTTTTTCTAAGAGCAGAAGATGATTCCATCAAATCCAGTCTTTACTCAATTAGAAACACACTAAGTTATCTATTAAACATTCTCTATGTTAAAGCTCTTCCAAATTCCTCATCTCAAAGGGGACTCATTTTAGGCAGGGCTCTTTATGTTTGTGTGAAACAGCAGAGATTAACAAACTGGTTTAGGTAATAAATATTTTAGGCTCTGTGGGTCATACGGTCTCTGCAGCAACTGCTCAACTGTCCCTTTGTAACGTGAAAGCAGCCATGAGCAATACAGAGGCAAATGCATGCAGCTGCATTCCAAAAAATCTTTGCTGAGGATACTGAAATTTGAATTTCATAGAATTTTCATGGGGCATGAAGTAGTATTCTTCTTTGCATTAATTTTTTTCCCCAACCATTTAAAAATACAAAGATCTTTCTTAGCATCTGAGGTGGAAGATTCAACCTACAGGCCATGGGTTGCTGACCCCTAAAACAGAGATACCCTTAGGGATGGTTCAAAAATACAGCTCCTTTCTGTAAACCTATAGCAAGAACTTATGGGAACCAGGAAAGGGAAGAGAAATCTATGAAGATATCAGTCTATGATGACGATGTACTAGAAGTGGACTCCTTATGGTTTTACCGCATTGTTCAGCTTTTGACTCCCCCTCTCAGTCCTGCCAGTGACTCCTCTGCATTCAGAGTTGTCACAATAAATCAAAAGGCAATCCAATATGACATGACTAATGCAGTGACATTGGCATAGATGAGCAGGGTGCGATTGAGGACTAGAGAAGGACAGTAGCTTAAAAGTAAGGGCCAAGTTGGGTAGGAGAGTTGGTGGTTAGAGGTCTTAGCAAGGTATAGAAGGTTTAGAATAGCTTGTATGGAAAATGAAGTAGGAATCAGATGGAGGGGGAAGAAACCTCCTCGGTATCATCAAAGGCCCAAGTGATGCTACTGAGTTTTAGCTTTTGGTGGGTGTATTCGTGAGGTTGCTATTGGCAACAAGTAATAGAAAATGATCTCAAAGTAGTTTAAGCACTAAGTTTACTAGTATATGAATGTCATAAGTGCAAAACATCTGTCCATTTTATTTACTGGTCCAGCTCCAATTTCTAGAATAGTAGCTGGTACATCTAGTAAATAGTAGGTATCCTGTAAATAAGTATTAAACTAACTAATGAATGATCCCTCACAGTAGTGGATGAGCTCCGAGCTTGGTTAACTCAATGGTTCATTGACATCAGCAAGGATTCAGGTTCAGTCTATCTTTTAGTGAGTTGGCTCTATCTTCAGGCTAGTTTTTTATGGATTCAAGGTGGCTACTACAGTTCTATTCATTAAAACCAGACCCAAAAATGTATAGCAGAAGAGAAAGGAGCTATCTACTCCTTGAGCCTCTTTTTAAGAGTGAGAAAACCTGTCCTGAAGTTTCAACAAATTTTTCCTAAGTCCTGTGGGCTAGAAATATCACATACAATGTCTGAATTAATTTGTGACAGAAAAGTAGGACTACTATGATTAGGTTAGACCTGGGGTTCTCAACTGGGGTGATTTTGTCCTCCACCTCCCCCAGGGGATATTGGCAATGTCTGGAGAAAAACTTGACTGTCACATTTAGTGAAGGTGGGTGCTAATGATATCTAGTAGCAGGTGCTGGCCAGAGATGCTGTTAAACCATCCTACAATGCATAGGACAGTGTCCCTAGTAAAAAAGAAGTGTTCAATCCAAAATATCAATAGCACTGGGATTGAAAAACTATGACTTAGACACTCAGAAACCCCCAGGAGCTGGAGGGGAGACCACTATCCTTCAAGTACAGAGCCAGGGCAAAGCATGAATATATATATGAAATCAGGGTTCTATAGGGCAGAAGAAAAAGGAAGTAGGGATTTAGGACAAGTGGGTGCTGGATAAGCAATCACCTGAGTCTACACCAGAGGGAATGATTGGATTTTCCAGTTTGGTAGAAAACTCACTCAAGGAGCCTTTGGAACATTTTTTTTTCTTTTCCTTCTCCTCCTCTTCCTCCTCTTCCTCTTTCTTTCTTTCTTTTTTTAAAAAGAAATTCTGAACAAAGAGATCCTGCCTTCTATAAATAGAATGAAGAGTTCCTGCCTTTCAATAAAATAAAAATTATAACCTGCTGGCCATTGACCTCTCCAATAACTATGCTTATGGAAGGATTAGGAGGAACTAACGTTTACTGCTCACCTTTTGTGCCAGCCAGTACCAGGAGCACCTAAGATGTACGGGAACCATGCCAGGTGCTTACCTATATTACGCCATGCAATCCTCACAACGACATGCAAGGCATAAATTCCTATCCCCATTTTGGGCCCAAGGTGATTTACTTGTGAACCAGAGAGCTAGGATTCTCCACCAATTCCACTCACAAAAGACCTTTTCTATGTTTCAGATAGGGCAAAAGATTCAACAGTTCTAGAAGGAGTCTAGCTAGAGAGGAGACTGAAGGGTGTCTTAACTGTTGCTGCGACTTCCAAGGGCAAATGGGCTGAGTTAGAACTGCTCTGGAGAAATGGCCTCATGACCAAAATCTGCCTTCTTTCTTTTTCCTTCCTTCCTGCCTCCCTCCCTCTTTTTTCCCTTCCTTCCCTCCCTCCCTCCTTCCTTCCTTTCTTTAACAGCTTCCAAGGCCCAGGAGAATCTCCCAAACTCAAAGGCTGTGAATTAAATGATTTCTTTGGAGACTTTTCCTCCTCCTCCTCCTCAGTACAGACTCAGCTTTTATGTCACTCTGCTTTCTAAGCCTGATGGAAAAAAAAAAATCAAGAGCGATAGAAAATAGAGCCAAAAATTTTCTGAAGTGTTCCTGGAAGACGGTATTGGGTCATTGGAGAATATTCACCTATTTGCTGTTGAAAATCTTCCCTGAGAAGTTTCCTCTTACTGTGCGGAATTAGGATTCAGCTCGGGTCTGCTGGCACGCATGCTGGGGGAGAGCAGGCTGCCATCTCAGCTGTCCAAACAACGGGGGAATTAACCGCCTTTGTCTCACAGGAGGTCACTGGGCTCCATGGTGATTCTCAGCTCCCACCCAGGGGTGTCACAAAGGCTCTTTCCCCTCCCTCTTCCTTTCTTCCCTCTGACTCTTCTGTTTGTTTTGGGAGAAGAAGGGGCCTGTGGTAGGCAGGCTGTGGGTTTGAGATTTGGTCTTCAAAAGAAGAAGAGAGGAAAAGGGACTTGACTACTAGGCACACCAGGTCCCATCAAGGTGTTGGGTCTGCCCTTACAGTAAGTGCTATGGTGTGCTGGAAGGTTTCAGGGCACCTTATACAAATACTCATTGAACTCAGTGGGAAACTGCAGGCTTTCAACACAACTCATTGGCCTGAGTTATCTTATGTATAATAAATCTCACCTCACAGAATCATTGTGGGAAATCAAATGACATATAGGTTTCCAGCTCAAAAAACAGAGGGTGCTAAAGAATGTATACACATTTTAAAGAAAAAAACTATATTAAAATTGTAATACTCAAGTCACATTTGACTTCTGCAATTACAAGAGTTGCTCAAATATGACTTGTATTCATCTCTTGTTATCGGTATATATGGAGTATCACAATTTTAACACAGTTTTTTTTCCTTTCTTGAAAACTTTTCTTGGGGCTGGGCATGGTGGCTCATGACTGTAATCCTAGTACTCTGGGAAGCTGAGGTGGGGTGTTGCTTGAGCTTAGGACTTCATGACCAGCCTGAGCAAAAGTGAGACCTCATCTCTAAAAATAACCAGACATTATGGTGGGTACCAGTAGTCACAGCTACTTGGGAGGCTAAGGCAAGAGGATCACTTGAACTCAAGAGTTTGGAGTTCCTCTGAGCTATGATGCCACAGCACTGTACTAAGGGTGACAAAGTGAGACTCTAACTCAATAAATAAATTAATTAATTAAATAAATTTTTTGGCACCCTCTATGAATGTGAAGTTATGTTGGTTCATTGTCTAATTCATTTGTATTGAGTTATCCCGATTGGAGCCCAAGTGTCAGATGTTGCAGTAAGATGTTTTCCCTATGTGCCCCTATATTGGTTACTTTTGCTGTATAAGCAGCCACACATAATATGGTAGCCTGTAACAACTGTTTTAATTACTTATGGATCTATGAGACTCCACATTAGCCTGAGTTGTTCCTATGCTGGTTTTGCCTGGGGTCACTTGTGCAGCTAGCATCATCTGATGACTTTCTGTGACCAGATGGTTGAAATGGCTTCTCTTACAAGTTGGTGCTGGCTCTTGGCTGAGCCACTTATTTCTAAAAGTCTAGCCTGGCTTCTTCTGATGGTGGATGGGCAGAGAAAGAGAGAGGGCACCAAGTGCAAGCTCAAGCTTCTGTTTGGGCTGATGGTGGATGGGCAGAGAGAGAGGGCACCAAGTACAAGTTCAAGCCAGTTAGTATTCCACTGGCCCAAGTGAGTCACATGGAGGCAATGGGTTAGGAAATAAAATGAAGGCCTGGATAAGGGAGCATATGTTATTGGGGCACACTCCCATCATGATCTACCATAGTCCATTTCTTCTTGGAAACTTACCCTTTGCTTCTCATTGGGTTTCCTAGAAGTGGACTGATTATGCAATGAATATAAACCTCAGTTTAAAAACTTTGATAGAACTGAGTATAATTTTCATTGAAAGCTCTCCACTCTTCCTTGCTGGATGGTAAAGAAAAAACAACAACCTGAGACTTAACTGTTAGTTGCACTCACTCCATTGTCTCTATTCCCTCCACCCCCTGCCTCTGCTATTTCTTGGAATTCTCATCCAAGGTATAGGGTTAAGGAAGGTTTATCTTCTCTGGATCCATACTCTGAATCCATTATCATGCTTTCCATGATGGCATTTTTAGAGACAGGGTCTTGCTCTGTTGCCCAGTCTAGAGTGCAGTGGCACAATCATTGCTCACTGCAGCATCAAACTCTTGGGCTCAGGGGATCTTCCCGCCTCAGTGGATGGTCTGGCTCTTTGGTGAGGGCCCATACAGTCCCCTTAAGTTCTGGCCTCCTCTTTTCTCTTTCTCTGCCCCTGTGCATTACATTCAACTCATCTGTTACTTCTGTGGCCCCTGGACTGTGAGAATCTCTATGAGGCTATTTAAGGCCCTCTCCATACACTAATATATGGAATACATTAGTATTCCATACATTTTATGGAATTTTTGATTTCTTGCTGCCTCTTTATGATTTCTCGCTGCCTCTTTTATGATTTCTTGCTGCCTTTTTTGTTTCTATACAGGAAACAAGACATGAGTTTCCATCCTCTCATTTTCCCCCAACTTTTCTGAAGAATCTGCCTTGCCTTGAGCTCAGCCTGAGCTTAGCCACTTTTTCAGAGATTCGCAGAGTCTACACACTTATCCCTTTCTTTCCAACTTTCCCCTTCCTCCCCACGAAAAGCACAGCCAGCCTCTTACTCATCTGATTTTCTCCTCAGCTATTGTTTAAACTCCGAGTTCTCCCTTTTGCCCCTGAGGACTGGCTTTCTGAAATCCCAAAGCAGAAAAGCTTCTGTTTTCTCCCTTTATAGAGCTCATTTCATCCCTGAGACAAAGAACTCAGATCAGACTGATTTAGCTTAAGCAGGGGAAAGTCCATTCTTGGGGTCGGAGGGAGGGATATCTTCATGTTTCAAATATCACCCCACACTCTATCAGACTTCAGGTTATTTTACCAGTCCATAGTAATCAAAACAGAATGGTATTGGGATGAAAAATGGAGATATAGACATATGGAATAGAGTAGAAAACCAAGAGATGAAACCAGACTCTAGTTGCCATCTGATCTTTGATAAACCAGACAAAAGCATAAGTGGAGAAAAGAATCCCTTCCTATTCAATAAATCATGCTGGGAAAACTGGATAACCACATGTAAAAGACTGAAACTGGACTGATACCTTTCACCACTCACAAAAAAATGACTCAAGAAGGCCCAGGTGCAGTGGCTTACCCCTATAATCCCAGCACTTGGGAGGTTGAGCCTGGTAGATTGCCTGAACTCACAGGCTCGAGAACAGCCTGAACCACAGTGAGGCCCTATCTCTAAAAAATAGCTGGGCATTGTGGCAGGTGCCTATAGCCCCAGCTACTTGGGAGACTGAGGCAAGAGAATCACTTAAGCCCAAGAATTTGAGTTTGCTGTGAGCTACGACACCACTGCAATCTACTGAGGGTGACAAAGTGAGACTCTGTCTCAAAAAAAAAAAAAATTACTCATGATGGATAAAATATTTAAATCTAAGACATGAAATGATAAAAATATTTGAAGAAAGTGTGGGAAAAACTCTTGATGATGTTGGACTGGGGAAATTTATGACAAGACTTCAGCAGCAATTGCAACAATAACAAAAATTAACAAATGGGATTTAATTAAGCTGAAAAGCTTCTGCACAGCTAAGGACACAACAAACAAAACAAAAAGACAACCTTCAGAATGGGAAAAGATATTTTCAGGCTATAAATCTGACAAAGGGTTGATAACTAGAATCTACAGAGAACTCAAATTAATCAACGAAAAAAGAGCAAACGAACCCATCTACCACTGGGCAAGAGATATGAATAGAACTTTCTCTGATGAAGACAGACAAATGGCTAGCAAACATATGAAAAAATGTTCATCATCCCTGATCAGCAGAGAAATGCAAATCAAAACCACCCTGAGATATCACCTAACCCCAGTGAGAATAGCCCACATCACAAAGTCTCAAAGTTGCAGATGCTGGACTGGATTTGGAGAACGGGGAACACTTTTACACTATTAATGGGACTGCAAACTAATACAGGCTTTTTGGAAGGAAGTATAGAGAATCATCAAAGAACTAAATTAGACCCCTATTTTATCCTGCAATCTCATTTCTAGGCATCTACCCAGAAGAAAAAAATCCTTTTATTATAAGGACATTTGCTCTAGATTATTTATCACAGCTCAATTTACAATCACCAAAATGCGGAAACAGCGTACATGCCCCCCAACCCAGGAATGGATTGACAAGTTGTGGTATATGTATACCATGGATTGCTATCCTGCCACTAAAAAAGATGGAGACTTTACATCTTTTATATTAACCTGGATGGAGGTGGAACACAGTCTTCTTAGTAAAGCATCATAAAAATGGAAAAGCAAGAATCCAATGTACTCAATTCTAATATGAAGCCAGTAAATGACCGAATATAGGGAATGAAGGAGGGGAACAGGAGAGAATGGAAGGGGATGGGGGGTCACGGTGTATGGCACACCTCTTGGGGGCAGGACACAATTATAAGAGGGGATTTATCTAAGAAATGCAATCAGTGTAAGCTAATTCTTTGTACCCTCAATAAATCCCAAACCAAGAAAAAAAGTCATTTTATCATAAGGACATTTGCACTAGATTGTTTATTGCAGCTCAATTTACAATTGCTAAAATGTGGAAATAACCTAAATGGATTAACAAGCTGTGGTAGATGTTTACCATGAAATACTATTCAGCCTTAAAAAGATAGAGACTTTACTACTTGTGTGTTAACCTGGATGGAGTTGAAACACATTCTTCTCAGTAACGTAGCACAAGAATGGAGGAGCAGCCGGTGCCTACAGCTCAGTGGGTAGGGCGCCAGCCACATACACCAAGGCTGGTGGGTTCCAGCCCAGACAGGGCCTGCTAAACAACAATGACAATTGCCACAACATCAAAAATGCCAGGTGTTGTCATGGGCACCTGTAGTCCCAGCTACTTGGGAGGCTAAGGCAAGAGAATCGCTTAAGCTCGAGAGTTGGAGGTTGCTGTGAGCTGTGAGGCTACAGCACTCTACTGAGGGTGACATACTCTGTTTCAAAAAAAAAAGAATGGAGGAGCAAAAATCCAATGTACTCAAAACTAATAGGAAGCCCGTAGACAATCACATAAGAGAAAAACTCAAATCAATTCAAGGTGGGGGAGGGGGAACAACGTATAGCAGGGAGAGGAGAGGAAGGAGAGGGATGGAGGGTCATGTGTATGGCACACCTCTTGGGGGTGGGACACATGTATGAGAGGGACTTCATCTAATAAATGCAATCAGTGTAATGTAATTCTTTACACCCTCAAAGAATCTCTAACAATTAAAAAAAAAACGGAAAAAAAATGCACTTAACCAATGCTGGGACTTTCAGGCTATTAAAAAATCCACAAGAAAAGGACTAACATTTCACCATTAAAAAAGGGAGTCCCCTCAGCTCATGCTGACTCAGGCAGCCAGTCTTAAAACCAGCACAGGCTCCTTCCCCAGCTGGGAAGGAGGTGAGCTGTGGCTCCCCCACACCCAGCTGTGGGTTTCTGGGCAAGGCAATTTCATCTTTCTAATCTCCATTTCTTTACATGCACAATGGGAATGATGCCACCTGTCTCCCTGGGTCAGTAAGACAAAGGTGAAAATCCTCTTGGCAACATGCTTTATTCTTAACACCTTTTGTTATGCTACTGACACCTGTTTGCCCACATACATATGCGGAAGGTAATTCCTGTGAACCCTGAGCAGAAGCTTGAGCCCACATGTGAAAGCAGGTGGTACTGTCCAGGTGGTATGGAGACTCCCAGAGGAGGATGAACTATGTGATCTGGACCCAGGCTCCTGGCACAGCTACAGCCTGGGCAGCCCCCTGGCTCTCTGCTGAGAGGACCAGCACAGCAGGTGGTCTATTCACATGGTCCTGATGAGTGCAGCAGCCACAAGCCCAGCCTGGCTCTCCTGGGTACTGCCTGGTTAAAAGGATGTAATTCAGGGGACAGGCCTGGCCAAGCCTTCTTGGTATATGCTCCAAAGGCACTTGGTGCCACCTGCAGGCTGCTATCTTCCCCACTCCGGGATTGCATCCTCCAGCAGCTCTCAGGGAAGTGACATCTTTGTCTAGTCTTCACAGCTAATGGGTGGTCTGGCTGGGTACAGAATTCCAAGGTGTAAATATTTTCCCATTTAGTTTTGAGGGCACTGCTCTTCCTCGAGTTTTCAATGTTGCTGTGGAGAAGTGCAAAATCATTATTTTTTTTTTTTTGCAGTTTTTGGCAGGAGCTGGGTTTGAACCCGCCACCTCTGGTATATGGGGCTGGTGCCCTACTCACTGAGCCACTGGCACTGCCCTCATTTTGATTTTTGATCTTCTGAGTGACCAGTTTTCTTCATTCCCTGGAATTATGTAGAATAATCTTTATTCTTAATATTATGAAACTTCACCAAAACATGTTTCATGTCCTCTTGCACAGTTTGGTCCTCCAAGTATCTATCTTCTGTCTGTCTCTCTCATCAGATGTCTCCCGGCAAGTTGGCTGGCAGAGTGTCTGCTCACGGAAAGGGCAGTGCAGTTGGACCACCCTGTGGTAGTCCTATGGAGCAGCTTCTTGGGAAACTGCCAATGTTGTCTGCAAATCTTTCTTCTGGGACTGGTCAGAAGCCAGAGTCTTTCTGGAGGCACAAATATGAGCCAGCAAGGAGAGTAGCCTGGGTTCAGGGAATGCATAGACATCGCAGACCCAGCTGAGCTGGGATGGGGCTGGACTAGCCGCTGCTGCAAAGGCTCCTGGGCCTCCCTCAGGCTTGGGGAGGTACTGGCCCTGCGCAGGCCCAGAGCTGTGCCACACTTCCTGGGGCTGAATTATTCATGTCTTGCTAACTTCCAAACCATTTCAGTTTTACATTTTTAAATATTTAATAATTAGGCATCAAATATTTATGCAGTTTTATTAGCAACTATGGGAGTTGGTGCTGCAGCAGCTTGCGACCGTGAGGTTTGTTTGCATCCTGGCCCAGGTTAGAGAGTATAGTGTGGGGAGAGGGCTGGCTGGCGCCCCTGGCAGGCTTTCTGTGGGCACAGCCCTCTCGGACACCACACACTACACAGGGAGGCATAGCTGCAGCCCTGACATGGCAGAGTATCCTGCCCAGTGCCTCTCAGAAGCCCCCTGCCCATCCCAAATCCAAATGCAAGGAGACAAGCCTGAGTGGCCAGCAGGTATGAGATCCACAAGAGCCTGGGCCAGTGGGGTGACTCCAGGCCTCCCCTTCCTGCCCCCACCCTGCAGGTAGGGAGGCCTTTTTCTATGGCAGGCCAAGGCGCCACGTACCCAAGTGCTGGTTCAGTGACAGATGATGGCAATGCCACCGCCCGCTAGCTAGAGGTTTCTGCTGCCTGGAGAGGATGGGGAGCTTCACCTCCACAGCTGCCAGACGCCCTAAGACACTAGCCTGTGTTCCCTGCTGGGCCGGAAATTGCACGTTTCTAGTCAGAGAGGAGACTCCCGCCCCGGGACAACATGCAGATGAGCTGCTCTGCCGCAGGCTGCCTGGCAGGCGCCGCTGGGGCAAGCTATGTGCGGCTTTCAAACGGGGCATCTCTGTGTGATTAACGGCTCACTCCAGCAAGCAGCTTGTCACCTTGCACAAAAATGATCTGAAAAGACACCAGCAATTACAGCCCACCAGATTATGGGGTGGGAGAGTCCCATGGTGACAAGCGGGTGCTGATACTGTATTTCAAGAAGACTCCTCCCCCACCACCAAGAACAGAGAAGAGCTGAAGCCCCAAAGGCTGCCCCTGCAGGCGCCAGGCTCAGCCCTGCTGGCTCTCTCAGCAGCAGAGGACCAGTTAAGCCTTGGCAGGAGGAGGGCTAGAGGTCCCTACATTTGCAGGCCTCAGGACACCCTGCATATAAGGGGGGAATGCTGTACCTTCGTGGCAGATACAGAGACAGGCCCATGGAAGATCAGGCGCACTGTCCCTCAGTCATGACCAGACAGGCTGACATCCCAGCAGGGCCTCAGGGTAGGGTGGGTCATAAAGACCACCAGATACAGCAGCTCCAAGGCCACCTCTGCAGCACCAGCACCTTCACAGGGAGCACTTACATACCTGCCTGATGCCAGGCCATGGGGTGAGAGCTGGTGCCCACTTGGGCACTACCCCAGTGATCTGAGTAGCTGTTGTCATTGGTCACTCAGGCCCCAGATCAGAAAAGTCTCCTGGGACCATCTGGAAGGAATCCTCTGGGAACCTCACATTGGTTGTCTTTGGAAAACTCACTGCCATCTGACTTTATACTCATTCATCTGCTTGTTTACCACGTATCTCCTCCACCTGGAACATGTCCCATGACAAAGGGGCCTGGCCACACATGGGCATCAAGTGAACATGTGTCTAGGGAATGAATGAAGGATGTCCATGCATTGACCTGTCTTGGCCTGGCAGCCTCTCTATCAAGTATCAGAACATCTCTCTCCCTCATATGGAGGGGGAAGATAAGGATCAGAAAAGTTGAGAGCAAACTGCCCACACTCCCATTCAGGGCTGGACCCTGACCCTGGCAGAGGCACCTCTGCCTTGCTATGAGCAAGTGCAGGCCCTATAGGGCCTCTTTCCTCACCCTGCACCAGCTTCCTGGTTAAAAATTCTGGTGGGGCCCTGTCTGACCTCAACTTATGATCCTATCACCCTTACACAGTTAGGTCCTGTGATCCCAGTGTACCCCAAGTCCTAACCACCAAACCCACAAATGAGAGTCAGCCACATGCCACCTCAAACTTGGGATCCTCAGCCCAGTCCTCCTCCCCCAGATTCTGCAGCCCCTTTTTAGTGGCTGCTGCTCCCCGTCCATCCTCTCCTTTGAGCTCAAGGTCAGATGGGATGTCCTTGAGCTCAAAAATGGGGGGGAGGGTCTCCATGTTCTTGCCACCAGACCTCCTCAGATTAATGTCTTTTTTTTTTTTTTTTTTTGCCTGAGTCCATGTTCTAATCACTGCTCCTCCTCAAAAGGCCCCAGGGGTCCCCATTCCTTTTAGGGCAAAGCCCAGCACTTGAGTGTGTGGCCAGGCCTCCTGTGAGGGAAGTTCTGTGCCTGGCAGCATACTCTGGCATGCACACTGCACACCATCTTTAGTTACTACAAATCCACAGTGCCTTCTTGGACTGCACACACACTCTTGGGATGTGCAATTTTCATTCTTGCTGCCACAATGTGATGTGCATGGTTGCCTCCTACCAGGAGATGATGTTCAATAGCAAACTTCTGAAAGACCAAGCTCTGATGTCACCCCCAGATTCCTCCCCTGAGGATGGGTCTGCATCTCTGGTGCATGCCCATGCCTCACCTGCTGGAACCACTTGTGCAGGGCCACTCCTACCCTTTGTGTGCTCCCTAAAGGTAGGGGCCGGGGTCCAAGCCATCTGATCCAGTCTTGCACATAGCATTTGGGAACCCATACCTGCTAGGTATTAAGCCTTCCAGCAATCAGCACCAGCAGGCTAGGTGGGTGTAGGCTAGAGTTAAGCTCTTCTTGGAAAATTGCCAGGCAAGTAGTGGTATAAAGCAGACTGTGGTCAAATCTGGAGGCCTCTGGGAGCTAGAGCTGTGGGCACAGCAGGACTGAGATTCAAGAGCCTTGGGTGAACAGCTGGGACAGTACTGCTCACCCATAACATAAAGAGAAAGACAGTACAGCAGGTGCCAGTATAGATGGCTGGTGAGACACATGTTCTGGTTCAGATAGTACCACCAAAAGCACAGCTGGACATCAGAGGTGGAAAATGTTGGGTTAGCCTGGTAAACAGGATCAGGAGTGGGCACTGGGCTGAAGCATGGCCAGTCTGAGAGCTGGGCAGTGAATGGGGACACATCTTTGCTCAAAAAGCTAAACCTATTACCATCACTTTCTGGGGATATGAACTGAGAAACTTGGGGGAAGGGAGCAGTTAGTAATAGGAGCAGCATGAAGAGGAAGGGCAGCATCACATCAGGGTGCAGTCAGGCAGGAACCCTCATGGCTCTCCTGTCACCACCTGGGCCCTCAGCTCCATGTGCCACACGTACTCCTCCTTGTAAGGTCAGGGCAACAGAGCCACTGGGGCTCCCAGGGGCAGGCTGGACCTACTGCTTGAGACCCTCTGCCAGGCAGCTCTCTGGGCGTTTAGGGACTGGGTGGAACAGCTAGTTGGGGGATTGCAGCACTGGAGAAGGTCACCCCAGGAAGAGCAGAAAATCTCAGCAACACTCTTGTCCCACGGCTGACTCTGGGGTCACCTCACATATGGGGGCCATTGGCAACTGGAGGTGCAAGAGGCAGCGATGTTCTTGTGCACTGTCACCATCCCCCTGGACAGCCATAGGAAGCCTCCCTGCCACATCCCATGGGATGGGTCACCCATCCCTGCCACAAAGGGAATGGAAGGAGGGCTAGGAAGCTACTTCTAGAAATGCACAAAGTACCTCTGGGGGGAATAGTGTGGGGCCAACGAGGGTCCTCAGTGGACCCTCGGGCCCATCTCTCTAAAGCCCACTTGGGCCCAGGCTTATACACTGATACCAAAAACCCCTCTGGACATCCACCCAGGAGTCCACTGAAGAATACATGCCAGACCCACTCTAGAAAAGTGCAGTGCACACACCAATGTCCTATCCCAAAGCCCTAAGATGTTCACCAGAGACCATAACTGCCTAACCCAAGTTTCTAGAAGATTCCTTCCAGAAACATGCCCAGCAGGTGGCTTGTGGAGAGCAGCCTAGGACAGAGACAGCAAGGCCTGGTAGATGTGCCATGCCTGCAGAGTGGGAGCTATATTTGTAAGGTGCAGCAACTCTCAGCCCATTTTGCATGTTGCATGTATTATTAATTTGACAGTGGGCTTATAGAACCTAGTTCCCTAGAAGACGAGCTCCTTTTGAGAAGGAGGAAGCCTTTTCAGTGCTCATCTTTTATTGACTGAGTCATTTTTGAGCCAATCTGTCTGCTTTCGGCAAGACAAGAGTTTTACATCTTCCTTCTTCCATCTTCCCTTTTAAGATGTGGCAGTCTATTACTGTCTGCTCAAGCACGCAGCAAGGTCTCAGGTTTGAAATGCAGTGAATTTTTCAGGTAGCACAAGATGAAAAGGGCCGGAGAACTGCTCAGCAGCCCAGAGAAGGTTCTGGGAGGAGGGAAGGCCAAGGGGTAGCCATGGCTGGCACTGGAGATGGAGGAGACTATTGAGTGATAAGGACCCTGCCAGCTTGCCAGCCAAACAAGACAGAGAGAACCTGCCAGGCTGGAAAGTATCTCCTAGAAGAAATGTTCCCAGTGAGGAGGGAGTCCAGAGCAGATGTGCCCCACCAAGTGGGGGACAGGCAGACACATACAGCCAATGGAGCTGCCTGTTCGAGGGTCTCTGAGATGCCAAACACTTTACTTTCAGTGAAATAGAGCAACAAGACCCTTCTGCTCCCCATAGCCTGGAGACATTCTGGCATCCTGGGGGTCTAAATGGGGGTCAGTAGCCAGGGTTCTCTGCCTCTGGGGGCCGAGGGAGGGCAGGGCCCTGATGGCTTTTCCCAAGAACAAAGCTGAGGCTCAGAGAAGGGAAGGGACTTGTATGAACACACACAGCCAGAGAAAGGCAGCCTTGGGGCTGGGGTCCAGGCACGCCATATCATGTAGAGACAGAGCATTGCAAGGAATAGACATGGTGAGTGCTCAGGTCCTAAGGTAAGAGAGTGCTTGGGCTGTTCAAGAAAATGCAAGGAAGCCCTCGGCAAGCAGATTCAGAAAAGTAAATGGAAACCCAGTCTCTAAAAAGAAGGCTGGAAAGCTTGTGCTGACTGGCTCCAAGTCCTACGACAGGCAAAGTGTTGACTACTAAGACTGAATGGAACTGGCATGGAAGCCACAGATGCATCAGCAGCACAAGATAACTGGCTGAGTGGCTAGTGGCTGACCATCAGACAATGGCAGGAGTAATGAGGTCAGATGGGATGTCTTTTCAATAGTGCTGCTGCACCAGCTTGGATGTCTAAATGGAAACAGATGAGACACAGCTCTTTCTTGATACCATGCAGAAGGCTCAGCTGGGAAGGGTCATAGTTTCAATGTAAAAGCTTCTGGGAAAAGCAGGAGATGCAACCATGTGGTAAGCAAAGCGTTATTGGGACAAAGCACTAACCACAGAAGGAAAACCAGAGAAATGAGACATCATCAAAATTAAAACTCGGTTTATCAAAGTAAGCATTAAGAAAAGGATTAGAAAACAAATAATCCAATTAAAAAAATGGGCAGAGATTTAAGCAGACGTTTCACTGAAGAAGATATATGAATGGATGATAAGCAATGAAAATGTGCTCAACATTATTAGTCATTAGGGAAATGCCACCACAATGATACCACTTTGCACCTGATGGAATAGCTATAA
Source organism: Perodicticus potto (assembly GCA_963574655.1). Lineage (NCBI taxonomy): Eukaryota > Metazoa > Chordata > Mammalia > Primates > Lorisidae > Perodicticus > Perodicticus potto. Next base: position 36,364 of record CAUYRH010090522.1, read on the forward strand.
TCAAAAAGACAGATAATGACAAATGCCAGGAAGAATATGCTGTATCAGGACCTCTCATGTGGAAAATGTAAAACAGTATAGGCACTTTGGAAAAATAATTAGGCAGTTTCTTTAAAGGTTAAATTTACCATATGACCTAGAAATTCCACTTCTACTTAAGAAATGAAAACATATGCTCACACAAACACTTGTACACAAATGGTCACAGCAGCATTACTCACAATAGCCAAAAAGTGGAAACATCTGAAATGTCCATCAACTGAAGAATGGATAAATATAAAATGTGTTTTATCCATACAATGGAATATTATTCAGCAATACAATGAAATGAGCACTAATATCTGCTATAGCATGGATGAACCTGGAAGACACTATGCTCAGGGAAGGAGCCAGACATAAAGGCTGAAACACTCTACTTACAGAAAAATGTCCACAAAAGGAAAATCGACAGAGGCAAAAGATTACTGACCGCCTGGGGCTATGAATAGAAACAGAGACTGACTGAAAATAGGTGTGAAGGACCCTTCCAGGATCAAGAAATGATCTAGAATAAAAACAGTGATGGCTGGAAACACTGTATACAGAAGACCGACCCACTTGAGGGACTGTAACAAACTGGTCAACATACAGAGGTAGTCAAAACAAGGAACTAGGCCTACTGTATTGACACACACATGTGGCATGTGTCCAGTCTATGAAAATTAGGTCACCTTAAGGAGGTGGTCAATGTAGGGAGGTAGTCAACCCACTATATAATAGATGCTACTATATTTACTAAAAATCACTGAATTACATAATTGATCAGGGGAAGATTATGAGTTCAGTTCCCAAATGAGGTAATTCTATCATGTCTAAGAGACAGCCAAATGGAGATGTCCAGGAGAGAGTTAGACAATCTTTTTCTAGGATACCATGGTACCCAGTTGAGTCAGAACTGGAACCCATCACCCCAGGACCCTACATCAACTCAGACTCAGGACTGGATGCAATCACTCCAGGACCACACGTTAACTCAAAGACAGATGGTCCCCATCACCGTAGGGCCCTGCGTCAACTCAGACCCAGGACTGGTTCCCATCACCCCAGGACTCCTCACACATCAACTCAGAGTCAGAACTGGACCCCATCATCCCGGCACCCCAAGTCAACTTAGAGTCAGGTCTGGACCCCATCACCCTAGGATCACATGTCATTCAGACCTAGGACTGGTTCCCATGACCCCACATCAACTCAGACCAAGGACTGGTCCCCATCACCCCAAGACTCCACATCAACACAGATGGAGGACTAGATCCCATCACCCCAGGACCCCGAATCAACTCAGATGCAGGACTGGACTTCATCATCCAAGGACCCCACATCAACTCAGACCCAGCACAGGACCCCAGGAACCCACGGCACCTCTGAGCCAGGGGCCTTCTCTCCTACTTGTCTGAAAATGAGTAGAGGCTCTAGGAGGTTCCAGATCTTCCCAGGGCTCAATCTGTGCATGTGTGGGGAACTGGCCCAGAGTACCAACTTGCTTGATGTCCAGTGAGGTAGCATCTCTGGAGCACACACTCCAGAGATGCACAGATTGAGCCCTGGGAAGATCTGGAACCTCCTAGAGCCTCTACTCATTTTCAGACAAATAGGAGAGAAGACCCCTGGCTCGGAGGTGCCGTGGGTTCCTGGGGTGATGGGGACCATCCTCACTCTGGTCTCCAGAGCCTCTGAGGAAAGGCTTGTTGTAGGAGCAGTACATGGTGTGGCACCCCATGGCCCTGGAGGAAACTTCTGCCAGATAGGTGTGTGCCTCCCCAGTTGGGGCCTGCTCTCAGCTGAGGAGGGGAAGTGGAGCACCAAGAGGACCATCAGGAAGCATGGGGCATACACCAGTCCAAGCTACAGACAGGACTCTGTCCCATGTGCATCTCAGCATGCTCACATGCAGGTCTGGGCATGCAGGGGTGTACCCATCCACATGTTTCATTTGTGTACTATGTATATACACATGTGTGTGCACTGTGTGCCCATCCTTCTGTGTGCTGGGCAAACACGCTTTCCTCTATATCTAGCCTAGGGACACTCTTGGGAGCCTGGAGTTCAAATCCTGACATCCCCCCCACACACACTGGAGTATGCTGCATAACCTCACATGTGAGGTGGGAGAACTAATGGCCTCATCACAGGATGTGGGATCTAGATGTACACATGACTCCTAAAGCTCTGCTCAGTTGAGTGCTACCTGCTTATTTGCAGGACAGGAACAGCATTCAGGTTACTTGGGCTGGAAGAAACCCACATAGGACTGATAGTGCCGGGGCTAGCCTGAGTGTGGCTGCTCTCTGCTCTTCCTCGTTTTCATGCTGTCTTTTTGATGAGGAATGCACTCTGCTCCCCTCTGTGGTTTTCCTCCCACAGCCTCCCTTGGTAGAGCCAGGCTAGCTCCCCTTGCCTGGTCTCTGGGCAATGGCTTGGTTTGGGTCAGTCTGTGAACATGAGGACCCGGTCACTTCACCAGGTACCAACATGACCTCTCTACCCATACACTCTGGGCTAAGAGGATCTTGCCAACCTGGTCATTGCCCCTAGCTGAAGCCATGCCCACCTGTATCCCAGCCCTGGCAGCAAAGCCCTGTCCTACACCTTTCTTGACTTCCTATTTATGCTTTATAAAAAACAGTTCTTGAATCCTGTCTTTGAATCATTCCTTCAACTCCCACCTCTGTGCTCTCTGAACATTTTTTCAATGCTCAACAAAAATCACACCTCTTGATGGATAGCACTTCAGAGTCTGTTCCTACAGTGGTCTGAGAGCTCTGAAGCCCACGATGGCCCCTGAACATGGTGAGTACCAAGTCCAGGGAGAATCTGTCCACAGACAGCTGGTGGGGCAGAGACAGCAGTGCAGAGTGGAGCTGTGGCAGCATGAGACAGTGGGGGCGGGAATGGGATGGAGGGGGCAGGCGTACCCTTTCCTTTGCCTAGGCTCTGTCTGCAAACCTTGTGATTAAATCACATGATTTCTTTACAACTCCAATTACATACCTAATTGATGGTGTTGCCCTTTATTACCTGACACCAAGAATAAACAAACAGTGTAGAGAGAGCAGAGTCTAGGACAGTGGTAATTAAAGCGCCAGCCTGGTCTTCAACAAAGCCTATCGTCTGGGAGCAGTGAAATTGCAGAGCCTGCGCTGGGGCCTGGCTCTAAAAGTCCCAGCCTGAAAGTGACCGAAGCTGTAGCTGCTCCTGGACTCAGCACTTAGCAGTTGGCTCTAAGGCAGTGGTTTTCAACCTGTGGGTCGTGACCCACAGGAACTGTATTAAAGGGCCGCGGCCTTGGGAAGGTTGAGAACCACTGCTCTAAGGGGTTCTTTCCCCTCCCCTGCCCCCAGGGACACCACAGAATTCTCAGGGTAAAAACATGGACACCAGGTACCAGCTCTGTGGAGTCTGAACTGTTAACACTTGCCTGTCTCTGAAGATGCAGAGTCAGTGTGTCTCTTCTAGCAGTTGTGGGCAGCCCTATAGACAGAACATCTCCTTCATGCCCAGGGCATTCATGGCTTGGATTCTCCCTGTGAGGATGGTAACTTCTTCCTATTGTTCATTCCTAGGAGCTGGGTAGAGATTATCTGCCCACTACTCATTCCCATTGCCTGATCAGACCCTCATAGCTGCCCCAAGGGCCTGGGCTCATTGTCCCATTTCATAGACAGGAAAGTTGAGATTCAGAGAGGGAGGTGCCCTGCCTGGGGGTGGAGCAGAACATCTATCCAAACCCTTTGACATGGGGCCAAAGAGGGTGTCCAATGCTGCTGCCCAGCCTCATCTGCCCGCAAGCCAGTGTGCTGGAGCCATGCGTGTCCTTGGCTTGCATGGTCTTCTCATGGGGTCTGGGCTCTTGCCATTGAAGGCAGGTCCATGAACCCAGACTGTGCCATCACTTGTGGAACTACTGAACAGAGAGTATAGCCTATAGCAAACAGGGGTGCAATGTGGAGCAGGTCTTATTTCTCTGCCCATGATCCTGAGTCGACTTCTACTAGACAGGCTCCTGGTGACAGCAGTCACCACTGTCACTATCACACTGGGTACACACCATGGGTAGGCATGGTGCTGGCTCAGAGGGTAAAGATGGAAGTCAGCCTCATCCTGAGGCCTCACAGCAGCTGGAGCAGAGACCAGCACCCCAGGAGTGCCTCCCTGATCCCAAAGCTCACCCAGCACAGGCTCTGGGGCTATAGAAGCAGGGCAGCTAACCTGGGAGCAGACAGCCTTAACTTCACTCACTCAAGGGACCCTTTCCTTTGGAACCAGAAATTAACTTAAATAAACAAGAAGAAATTTATGACGATGACTCTGGGAGGTACCCCAGGGTGCCTCACCCACACTCTTCCCTCACCCAATTACACAGCCATCCCCAGAGGCTAGCACACAGTAGGCCAGAGTCAGGGCACTGTGGGTATGGGGCCCTCACCTGCACTTGCCTGCACCTCTAGCTTACCAACTCACCCTGAAAACACTAGGAGTAGCCTGCCCCATAACCATGTGAGCCAATGTCTTGTGACAAGTATCTCCGAGTGAGTGTGTGCATGTGTGTGCAGGTGTGTACACACACATCTTATCCATCTGTTTCCCTGGAGTACCATGAACCATCTGTCTGTGGGTGGAATTATGACACTGAGAGGACAGAGCAGGAGGTAGAGCCCTTGGGGCAGAAGCTAGGAGGGAGACCATTCAACATGGCCTCATTTCCGTGTGGACCCAAGAATCCCAACCCTTGAGCTCAGATGAGAGTCACCGAGGGAGCAGTCAAAATAGAAAGGCAAAGTCACACATTCTTGCTCAGGTGCAGGGGTTAAAAGACCTGATTCCACCAAGGAAGGGAGGACAACTGCTAAGGGCCAGGAAAGGTGTGGGTGGGGCAAGTTGGCAAATGAGCACAGAGACTCAACTAGTAAGTAGGAAAAGATCTCCTGTTTTACAGACGAGCAGGGTGACTACATCTGACAACAGTGTGTTTTATATTTCAAAAGAGCTTGAAGAAAGGACTTGAAATGTTCTAAACACACAGAAATAAGAATATGAGGTGATAGAACACCCTAAATACTCTGATTTGATCATTACACATTATGCATGTAACAAAATATCACATGGACTCCACAAATATGTACAGATACTATGTAACAATTTTTTAAGCCAATAGAAAAAAAAGAGCCCTAATTTTTCTTTAAAACAAAAAATAGATTCATGGGATGTCCAATCCAGATAGGATGGTGTGAACTCTTTCCTTCTGCTCCTCTTGCTAAATTCAACCCTGAGACCTGGAGATAAGGCCTCAGGAGCGTCTAGAGGGTGGAAGGTGGACAATGAGATAGTCTGAGAACAGTAGGTGCCATAGGAACCCCACAGCAGAAGGTGGCTCAGGTGGCCCAGGTGAATGCATTCCTGCCTAGTCAAGCCCTTGTAGAGGACTTCAGAAGCAGGGCAGCTAATCTGGGAGCAGGCAGCCTTACTTCACTCACTCAAGGGGCCCTTTCCTCATTATCCTAGGGAGTGACCTCAGTTGAGTGGCCTGGGGAGAGCCTGAGAAGCTGGCCTGGGCTCCATATCCCTGGTCAGAAGTGGATGCTGCAAAGTTGAAAATTCTTCTACCAAATTAATTCATAACTTTAGGATAATTTTAGTAAAAACTAAAACCACAACGGCTTTTTCTTGAACGTGGCAAAGTGATTTCTAAAATTCATTTAGAATAATAAACAGGTAAAAATTTTAAGTTAGAGTAATACCTGTTCTACAGCTAATATTAAAACATATTTTAAAGTTATAATTACTGAACATATAAAACAGACAAATGAAATAAAAAGAAACAGAAAATGCGAATATAGATCCTACTTTGCCTAAGAATTCAGTAAAGATAAAGATACATTATAACTCCAGGGGAAGGAAGGTTATCTGCTTAATGGTAGAAGGGCAACTGTTCAGTGATCTGGAAAAGTATCAGTTTAGATCTTGACCTTATACCATATACCAAAATAAGTTCCAAGTAGATTAAATCTTTAAATTTAAAAAATAAGCCCCCAAATGCTCAGAAGGAAACAGAATTGTTTATTGAATCACTAAAGAATTTTCTAAGCTTAAAACAACTGACTGAATAGATAAGACATGGGAAGAGATGTTTCAGTTCTAGGAAATGAAGAAACAGCATTCAACCCCTTTGCTGAAGCACTTCAGGAACCCTGGACAAGGTAGGCAGCATCCCACAGCAGACTTCCCAGTACAAGGATGCATGTAGGCCAAGGAAGGAAACCAGAACAATGAGCCCACCAGCCCAGACCTGGGCATCCTGCTCCTCACCATGGGGTCTACAACTCAGCTTGGGTAGAACTCACGTTTTGACTACGCTGAACCCGCTAGTCCATGGATATAGTATCTCTTCCATTTACTTATGATCTTTGATTTCTTTTTTTTTTTTAATTTTGAGACAGAGCCTCAAGCTGTCACCCCCTGGATAGAGTGCTGTGGCATCACAGCTCACAGCAACCTCCAATTCCTGGGCTCAAGCGAGTCTCTTGCCTCTGCTTCCCAAGTAGCTGGGACTACAGGCGCCCGCCACAATGCCTGGCCATTTCTTGGTTGCAGCCATCATTGTTGTTTGGCAGGCCGGGGCGGCTGGATTCGAACCCACCAGCTCAGGTGTACGTGGCTGGTGCCTTAGCCCGCTGAGCCATAGGCGCCGAGCCGATCTTTGATTTCTTGCCTCAGCATTCAGTGGTTGCCAGCAAACAGTTCAATTTATTAGATCTATACCTATGAATTTCATTTAGGGGAGTGAACTGAAATGGTGTGTTTTTAATTTCAGTTTCCCCATGTTCACTGCTAGTATGTAATATACTATATATAAAACTATATACATGCACATCTTATAAAGTGAGTTCAGCAAGGTTGCAGGATATAAGATCAACACACGAAAAACATTGGTGAACTCACTTCATTTTTGATGTAGACAATTACACTATCTGCAAAGATGGGAAGCTGCATCCCCTCCCTTGCAGTCTGTGGGTCTCTACTGCTCCTTCCACCTCCCTGTCCACCTGGGACTGGGAGTGTGTCCACCAAAGTGGTCAGGGTGAACACCTTCAATATATTCCTGACTCCAGGAGGAAGCATTTTCCAGTCTTTCATCTCAGGCCTGATGCCAGCTGCAGGGTTTGTGTAGGTGATCTTCATCAAGCTCAGGAAGTTCCCATCTCTTCCTGGCTTGGAAAGAGTTTTCATCATGAGCGTATGTGGGATTTTCCTGAATCAGTGGATGTGGTCATGTGGTTTTCTTTTTCTCACCTGTTTAAACAGTGGATCACATCAACAGATACTTACAACTAAACCAACCTTGCATTCCTGCAGTAAATTGATTCCCGTGGTTTTCTTTTCTGGTCTTGTCATTGGTTTTGAAATTAGGATAATACTTGATTTATAAAATGTGTTGGAAAGTGCCCCCTCTTCTATGTTCTTGAAGAGATTTGTAGATCTGGTTCTAATTTACTCTTTAAGTACTTAGTAGAATTTGTCAGTGAGCCAATTGGGCTTGGAGATTTCTTTTTGAGAAGCTTTTTGATTATGAATTCAATTTATCAAATAGTGCAGGATTACTCTGATGATCTATATCTTATGGTGTGAGTTCTGTAATTTGAGCTTTCTGAAGGTTTCTGCTGTTAACTATCTCTTGTGCTACCCACACTGGACTTGAGGGCACCCACCTCAACCAGGGTGGCAGACTGGGTGCCAAGAGAAGCCTTGCTTTCTAGCCTGAGAAGCCAGTAGGAGAAATCTCTTTTTTCTTTTGTTTTGCATTGTCTTCCATCCTGGCATCCATGTAATCTTACAGAAGTGCAGCTGCAGCTAGACAGATGCCCCAAGGCCTAGAGAGTGGACCCTTCCCTCTGAACACAGTGTTCTGGTGGCTGGCATCACCCACGAAGGCTGCTGTGGCTGTGAGCCATACTATGGCAGAGAAAGCTGAGTCTGCGTCTATGGTCAGAGGTTTGTTTGTGAAGAGAGCCTTTGGTGATCTGAAAAGTGCTAGGAACAGGAGTTTGAGAGGACATTCTGAGTTGTACATGTGGGGATCTAACCCTAAACAGTAAGGCAGACCACTGCCCAGGACCTAAACTGGCCCATGGAGATCAAAACATTAGATGACCTGAAAAGCCCAGCAAAGGCCTTGAAATTGAACAGCCACCAAGGACTGGTGGACTGAACCTACTTCAGTAGACTGCTAAAACCAACAGAAATTAACAGTTTCCACAGAACTTAAGAAAGACCTAGAATTTTGTAATGTGATATTCAAAATGTCCAGAATATAATCTAAAATTAAGCAGTGTGTAAATAACCAGGAAAATACAATCCTGCTAGGAAAAATACAACCAACAGGTGCTAAACCCAAGATAAGCAAGATGCTAGAATTTCTAAGCAGACTTTAAAGATGCTCCAAGAAGTGATTAGAAAATACAGACTCATGGAAGAATGAAAGGGGTGAAAACCTTTCTGGCAGGTACAATGAACACTAATCTGGCAATGGGCAAACACCAGCATAAGCATTATAAAAGACATTGATGTAATAAAAACATTTGCACCCCCTTAATATTTTGAAATTAAAAAAAATAAAGAGACGTGCTTTAGAGCTGCTAAACAAAATACAGATTCAACCTTTTACAGTCTACTGAGAAATACTTTCCTACTTAAATTGGAATGCAGAAATCATGTCACCACATGGGTCTGTTTATGTTACAACTGTCACATCCATTATACCTACATATGCTGAAACCCATCAGATAATGTGTTTGCATGACTTCTTCCCATCTTTTATGGTAACTTACAAATATCATTATACTTTAAGTGCCTGAAAATCACTGTCTTTTACATGGAGGGAAAATTACCTGAATGACTGTAGATCACTAATCAGAAACAAGAGGCCAGAAACAGGAAAACAATGCTGATTTTTATAATGCTGAAGAAAAAACAACTGACACAGAATTCCACATCCAGCAGATATTCTTCAGTAATGAGGGCATGTCAGGTGACTAGAAAGAGTATCCACTCCAGCTGACTCACTCCATAGGAAATGCTAAAAGTGTTGGCAAAAGGGAAGTGATCCCAAAGGGCAACTTGGGCATGAATGAAAGAAGAGCAATACAATAGTCAAAAGTTTAGGTAAAACTATGAACTGTTTTTCTTCTCTTATATATTTTAAAACAGGTATGACAATTAAGAGCAAGACTGTAACGCTTTTTGAAGGGATTTTCAATGTACACAGAGTAAATTCTAATGACTACTACAACATAAAGGGAGAATGAAGAACCTATATCATAAGATCCTGACCTTCCACCTGAAGTGATAAAATATTAATCATAAGTGCACTGTGAAAACTATGCATATTATAAATCCACAGAAAAATCACTGTAAAAAGTACACACAAAGAGATATAATAAAAACATAGATAAATCAAAATGGAATACTAGAAAGTTAAAATAATCAGAAAACTCAAAAGTGGAATCATGGGAATAAAAAACAGGATGAAATAAAAGTGAATCATAAAATGGTGGCCCTAAGGCAAAATGTATAAAAATTGTACATTAACTATAAATGATGTGGCTCGGCGCCTGTGGCTCAACGGGATAAGGCGCCAGCCACATACACCTGAGCTGGCGGGTTCGAATCCAGCCCGGCCCGCCAAACAACGATGGTTGCAACCAAAAAATGGCCAGGCGTTGTGGCGGGCGCCTATAGTCCCAGCTACTTGGGAGGCGGAGGCAAAAGACTCGCTTGAGCCCAGGAACTGGAGGTGCTGTGAGCTGTGATGCCACAGCACTCTATCCAGGGCGACAGCTTGAGGCTCTGTCTCAAAAAACAAACAAATAAACAAACAAACAAAACTATAAATGATGTAAACACATGTACTTAAAGGCAGAATATACATTCCTATCTGGGGCATATGGAACATCAAGGTTGCTCAAATTCTTGAGCATCAAACATCTTAAATTAAAAAGAAGGGTGCCAGCCCTATATACCAAGGGTTGTGGGTTTGAACTTGGCCCCAGCCAAACTGCAACAAAATAATAGCCGGGCATTGTGGCAGGCACCTGTAGTCCCAGCTACTTGGGAGGCTGAGGCAAGAGAACTATCTAAGCCCAAGAGGTGGAGGTTGCTGTGAGCTGTGATGTCACGGCACTCCACCAAGGGTGACAAAGTGAGACTCTGTCTCTAAAAAAAAAAAAAAAAAAAAAAGAAATTAAAAAGAAACTGAATCATACAAAGTATGTCCCCTCAACTTAATAGAATTAAACAAGAAATAAATAATAGTAATTGCTGTTGTCATGGTTAAAAAAAAGAAATTCGGTAACAGAAGTTACCAAAAATCCAGTAAAGGTACTCTGAAATTAAAAAAAACACAATTCTAAGTATGTATGGACCAGGCCTGGTGGTTCATGTCTTATAATCCTAGCACTTTGGGAGGCTGAGGCAGGATTGCTTGAGGTCCGGAGCCTGGGCAACATAGCAGACCTCCTCTATATAAAAATAAAGAAAAAGCAGTTAGGTATGGTAGTGGTATACCTGTAGTCCTAGCTATTTAGGAGGCTGAGATGGAAGGATCACTTGGGCATAGGAGTTCGAGGCTGTAGCATGCTGTGATGATGCCACTGTACTCCAGCCTGGGTGACAGAGTGAGACTCCATGCTAACAAACAAATAAGTAAGTAAAGTCAAAGCAGACATCTTTGCTCATGCTGCTATAACAGAATAGCTGAGACTGGGTTAATGAAGAGTAACTTACTGGCTTACAGTTTTGAAGGCTGTGACGTCTAAGATCCTGGTGAGTGTGGAAAGAAACCCTCATGGCCCTGATAAGATGACAGCCATTTTGGGAAATAGCTGGTGAGAAAAATCAAGCTAGAAACCAAACTGTATGATCACAGCAAACCTCTTCCCACCCTCTAAAATGCTTCAAGGCCCATGTTCCTGGGAAATAGCAGAATAGTAACTTTTACTCTGTCTCTGGCTGATGGCCAATTAAGGTAGTAACTGCTAGATTTGCCCTGAGTGTAAAACTTAGACCCTCTGCAGAAGGGATGGCTTCCTCTGGGAACCCCTTTCACATTCAACCCTACTAATAAGGGGTAATAAAAGCCTCTTGTAACTGTGTGAAAGCAGCTGACTCCTAGTCAGATTCTACTCTGTTCTTTTTCTCTCCTTTCTCTGTTAATAAAGCCTTTCCAATCCCTGAACTGGCCTCTTCTCCTTAGGGATCCTTCCTGCCCCCCCACAACTTTACCCCTGAGCCCTTCATTGAGGGCCCTTCTTGCTATGTCATCATGTGGAAGAAGCAGGAGGCCAGACGCAGAGAGCCCACCACCCATAGCCCTTTTCACAATGGCACTAATATCTTCCTGACGGTGGAGCTCTCCTGACCTGAACACCTCCCATTGGGGCCCACTTCTCAACTTTACTGCATTGGGGATTACGTTTCCAATGTATAAATTTTGGGGGGGGTCATGTTCAAACCATAGCATATCTTGATGGAAATTTGAAAATATTTTCAACTGAACACAAAAATGTGACATATTAAAATTTGTGGAGTGCAGCTAAAGCAGTGCTCAGATGGAAATTTATAGCGCTAAATGCTCACATTAGAAAACAAAAAAGTTCTTAAATATGCAATCTAACCCTTTACTTTAAGAAACCAGAAAGAGAAGAGTAAGATAAAACTAAAACATTCAGATGGAATGAAATAAATAATAAAATTGAAAATAGAACAACAGTAGCAAGTATCAATGAAGTCAAAAGATAGGTCTGTGAAGAGACTAGTACAATTGATAAATAAATCTCTAGCAAAGCCAACAAGGAAAGAAAAGTGAAGATAACAACGTAGCACTGTAAGGAAGGTAAGAAGGGTATGTTGAGATGAAAACCCAACAGACACAATAAAATTAATAAGGGAACAGTAAAAACAATTCTTTGCTCATACATTTGACAACTCAGATATAATGAACCAGTTCCTCAACAACACAACACAACATACATGATCCACTAAAATTCACCAGAAGTAAAAGAGAACTGTTTATTCATATAACTATGAGAACCCACCACAACTACAACCTCTAGACCAAGATGGTTTTATCAGCAGGTTCTACCTCTTGCCCAAGTTCTCCCTGAGTGCCTTGGGAGACCTTGGGCAAGAGTGGTTGCCCTGCTCTAGCCCTGCTCTTGGGCAACCCCCAGAGCAAAGAGGCAAACAGATTCCCAGAGTGCAGCCTCAGAGTCAAGAGTCCCTCCTAGGAGAAGTGGTCCAGAGCTGTACCTGGCAGGGCCAGCAGGAACTAGTAGGGCTCAAGAGAAGGGACAGGGTGTTGTGGCTGACAAAGCAGCATGTGCACAAGAGGCCCAGAGGCAAGGGAGAGACTGGGAGGGGGCGGAGGGCCAGGCCAGCAGGTGGAGGACTTTGAGCATTGTCTAGGACCTCAGACTGAGCTGCTGAGCCAGATGGAGCTACGAGTGTTTGGCTGTGGGCCTTGCGGAGCCATTGTGGGAGAACTGCCCTGGCAAGCTCCACCCTCAGGGTTGCAGAGCAAGGACCAGGTGGGAGCAAGTAATCTACTGACTGAGCAGGGACTGAAATGCCTTACAGCCTTAGCCCTCAGGGGCATAGAGTGAGACCAGTTTGGCACACTGGGTAAGTGGATAGCCACTGTAGGAGTGATCCCAGTGACAAGTGCTTTCCTGGCAAAGCTTCTGCTTAGCCAAGGTTAGCAGTTTAAGTGCCTTTTAAGTGGGCTCAGGAAAGATTTAGGCTCTCCACCCTGTGGTGTTTGAGAAATCAGCAGAGGCCTCCAGTCTCCATCTCGTACAGCTGTACCAGCATTGTGATTAACATCTCATACCCCAGAAGATCACCTGTTGCCCATATAATATCCAGCAAGATATATATACTGCTTTGTTTTTTTTTTAATTTCAACATTTTCCCTATAGATTTTTCTTTTCTTTTTTTCTCTTTCTTTTCTTTCTTTATTTTTCTAGTTTAAACATATTTTTCCATGTTGCCTTTTTCAACAATTAGAACTTCATTTTTGCTAGTGTTTCTACCCCTATTATTTGTTTGTATCCCCAATTTTATCCCGTAAAGCTTTCTGTTTGCTTGTTTTGGTTTGATTTATAGCATTTTTGCCTTTCCTCTCTACTTGGTGGAGGTGGGGTACTGTGTCCGAACAAGCTAACAAAGAGCTGCTGACCTCAAGGGAACCACCCAACCTGGCACCCTCAGAGGTTGGGGGTTTTTAAGGTTGGGTCAAAGTACCCTCTTGTACACCTATATTGCTCCTGTCTCCCTCTTTCTGTGCCTCTCTTCTTTTTGTCAATATTCCCTTTTACCCACCCCCTCTCTTTTCTTTTCTTTCTTCTCTCCTTTCTTGCTCTTCAATCTTCTCATCCTTCTGGCCCTGTACCAAAAGGACTCACCAAAACCCTAGTCCAGAGGCATGGCAATTTAAAGATCAAGAGGAAGTGAAAGGAAAATTAGGGCATGGAAACAGATAAAAGAAATCACTCATGAGGAAGAATCAGCAGAAAACTCCTGGCAACATGAAAAACCAGTCCAGAGCAAACCCCCACCCCCCGGCCAAGGGACTATGAGGTAGCTACTGCAGAGGATTCCACCTATAAAGAAATGTTAGAAATGAGAGAAAGGGAATTTAGAATACAGATGATGAAAACAATGAAGGAAATGATGGAAACAATGAAGGAAACTGCTGATAAAGTGGAAAATAACCAAGAGGAAATCCAAAAACAGAATCAAATAAGAGATAAACAATATGAAGACTATAGAAAAGATATAGCAGAGGTGAAGGAACTGAAGCAGTCAATTAGGGAACTTAAAAATGCAATAGAAAGTATCAACAACAGATTAGGCCATGCAGAAGAAAGAATTTTGGAGGTAGAGGACAAAGCTCTTAAGATAACTCAGATAGATAAAGAGGCAGAAAAGGAGAGAGAAAGCAGAACACTCACTGACAGAATTATGGGACTTTATGAAGCGTTCAAACATACGAGTTATAGGTATCTCAGAAGGTAGAAGAATGCCCCAGGAGAATGGAAGCCATACTAGAGAATATTATAAATGAAAAATTCCCAAATATCACAAAAGATTCTGACACACTCCTTTCAGAGGGATATCAGACCCCAGGTCGCCTTAACTCTATCTGAGCTTCTCCAAGACACATTGTGATGAACCTGTCCAAAGTCAAGACAAAAGAAAAGATTCTTCTAGCTGCTAGGAGTAAGGGCCAGTTGACTTACAGGGGCAATTCCATCAGGGTGACCGCAGACTTCTCTAATGAAACTTTCCAAGCAAGAAGACAATGGTCATCTACCCTTAATCTACTTAAACAGAACAATCTCCAGCCCAGAATGCTATACCCTGCTAAGCTAAGCTTTAAAATTGATTGAGAAATCAAATCATTTACTGATATACAAATATTGAGGAAATGTGCCACAAGACCAGCTCTACAGGAAATACTTCAACCTGTTCTACACACTGATCATCACAATGGATCAACAGCAAAGTAAGAACTCAGAAATTAAAAGACAGAACCTAACTTCCACACTGATGCAAAAGATAAAACTAAGCAATGGACTCTCACAAAATTAAGATGAATAGAACACTGCCACACTTATCAATTACCTCAATAAATGTTAATGGCTTGAATTCCCCACTGAAGAGATATAGACTGGCTGACTGGATTAAAAAACACAAGCTTGCTGTCTGCAGGAAACACACGTAACTTCAAAAGACAAATTAAAACTCCAAGTTAAGAGTTGGAAGACAATTTTTCAGGCAAACGGAGTTCAGAAGAAAAGAGGAGTTGTAATCTTATTTTCAGATACATGTGGATTTAAAGCAACTAAAGTCAAAAAAAGACAAAGATGGTTACTTCATATTGGTCAAGGGAAAAATACAACAAGAAGACGTTTCAATTCTAAATATTTATGCACTCAATTTAAATGCTCCCAGATTCTTGAAACAGACCTTACTCAGTCTGAGCAATATGATAGCCTATAATACCATAATAACAGGGGACTTTAACACTCCTCTTACAGAGCTGTACAGATCTTCCAAATAGAAATTAAACAAAGATATAAGGGACTTAAATGAGACCCTAGAACAGCTGTGCTTGATAGAAGCAAGTAGAACACTCCATCCCAAAGATAAAGAATATACATTCTCCTCATCGCCCCATGGAACATTCTCCAAAATTGATCATACCCAGGACACAAAATAAACCTCAACAGAATCGAAAGAACTGAAATTTTACCTTGTATTTTCTCAGACCACAAGGCACTAAAGGTGGAACTCAACTCCAATAAAAACGTTCAACCCCACACAAAGGCATGGAAATTAAACAACCTTCTGTTGAATGACAGTTGGGTGCAGGAAGAAATCAAACAGGAAATTATTAACTTCCTTGAGCATACCAACAATGAAGATACAAGCTACCAAAAATTTGTGGGATATTGCAAAAGCAGTTTTGAGAGGAAAATTTATCACTTTAGATGCCTACATTTGAAAAACAGAAAGAGAGCGCATCAACAAACTCACAAGCCATCTTATGGAATTGGAAAAAGAAGAACAACCTAAGCCTAAACCCAACAGAAAGAAAGAGATATCCAAAATTAAATCAGAGATCAATGAAATTGAAAACAAAAGAATCATTCAGAAAATTAATGAAAGAAGGAGATGGTTTTTTGCAAAAATAAATAAAATAGATAAACCTTTGGCCAGACTAACTAGAAATAGAAAAGTACAATCTCTAGTAACCTCAATGGGAAATGATAAAGGGGAAATAAAAACTGATGCCACAGAGATACAAGAGATCATCTCTGAATACTACCAGAAACTCTATGCCCAGAAACGTGACAATGTGAAGGAAATGGATTAATATTTGGAGTCACACCCTCTCCCTAGACTTAGCCAGGAAGACATAGAGCTCCTGAACAGACCAATTTCAAGCACTGAGATTACAGAAATAATAAAAAATCTTTTTTTTTTTAAAAATTTATTTATTT
>CAUYRH010090525.1:0-119160 GCA_963574655.1 Perodicticus potto
CAGGTGTATCCAGATCAAGTAGAATGATATTGAAATATTTCTTTTTTTATTGTTTATAAGATTTATGGAATTGCTTGTTTTGTAAAATCATTGTGGTCTATGAGTTTATGACGGTTTGAACTTGGTTATTTAATTCAATTCATTGCTTAATTACTGTTTTCCTATGAATGATTATACTATGGTTAATATGTTAGCATAGCTGTATTCCCAGATAGTTTTTTGTTTGTTGGGAGGTTGGGCTTTGGGGGAGCAGAGTTAATACTTCGCATGAAATATTTTATCTTATAACGGTGAAATTGCTTTCTCTTTCGTCTTGTGATTTTTTTTTTTTGAGGTGAAATTTAAGTTTTTGTGTGAGTAGTACTATTATACCTATCTTGAGTGTCTTGCTTGTACTGTATCACATCATACCTTTGTTTAATTCTTAATAAACTGTTCACTTGTTAAAATAAAAAAAAAGATTCTATATGCATCAAATGTAAACAATTCTAGAAAAAGAAATAATGTTATCTACAATTGTTCCTATGGATTCTTGGTCAAAAAATAATCATCTTTGTACAGAGAAAGCTGAAGGAACTTACAGAAGATAGGTCTTGAAAGGTGAAAAGCAGATCTGTGATTCAAAAACTCACTATATTAAATTGTCTGCGTATGTTATTTGTCATATATGATATAGAATTATACTTTTTTTTGAGACAGAATTTCATTCTGTCACCCTTGGTAGAGTGTCATGGCATCACAGCTCACAGCATCCTCAAATTCCTGGGCTCAAGTGACTCTCTTGCCTCAGCCTCCCATGTATCTGGGACTACAGACACCTGCCACAATGCCTGACTAATTTTTCTATTTTTAGTAGAGACAAGGCTCACTCATGCTCAGGCTGGTCTCGAACTCTTGACCTCCAGCAATCCACATTCCTTGGCCTCCCAGAGCTCGAGGATTACAGGCATGAGCCGCCATACCCAGCCTAAAATTATACTTTATTATATAAAGTTATACGGAAGTTAGTTTTAAGTCTGTAATGTAAAGTCAGTAACCTTTACCCTATTCCTTTTGTGGTATCTTGGTCTGGGTTAAGTTCCTCTAGGGATTGTTACAGTTTTATCTTGTTTCCACCAACTAATGATTATAACAGATTTGTTTAGAGTAGATACTACCAGATGCCCATCAGGGCTGTCACAACACATCTGACACTGTACTAGGCCTATTCCTATCTGGTGTGTGACACTTGGTGCGATAGCTTGGATACGGTTTGTTTTTTTCACCAAACATCATGCTATAGTTTGATCCCGGTGTGGGAGGTAAAGCCTAATAGAAGAGGTTTGAGTCATGGGGAAGCATCCATCATTCATAGACTCACACCCTGGCTGATGGGAAGTGAGCGAGTGCTCACCTTATCAGCTCCTGTGAGAGCCGATTGTCAATAGAGCCTTGCCCCTCTTCTTACCCTTGTCTCCTTTCTTGCCACATGATCTCTGCACAAACCCGTCCCCCTTCGCCTCCCAACAGGGGTGGAAATAGCTTGAAGCCCTCACTGGAGCAAATGTTGGTACCCTGCTTCTTGCACAGTCTGCAGAACCATGAGCCGAATACACCTCTCGTCTTTGTAAATTAGCCAGTGTTGAATATTCTCGTAGAGCTACATCAAAGGGATAAAGTCATAATTTATGCAATCAATTTCCTTTATTCCCTTAGTATTTATTGGATACATATGAAGCACAAGGCACTAGGAGGGGCTGTGAAAACGATGAAGGTGGCAAATGGAAAAGAATACCACTGGGAAACCTGGAAAGCAATCACATTTCTTTCACAAGTTGCTTTATAAAACAGATGTTAGGATTTAGTCCACTTGGACCTATGCTTGGAGATTATTTATTTCTCATGGTAACAGATTCAGTTTTTAGTCCCATGGAGGGTGGAAATGGAAGTTAAATATTGAAGCATTGACTTTGAAACTAAGCATTTCTCATCCCCACAAGTCAATATTGTACGTGTGTGTGTGTGTGGGTGGGTGGATGAGGGTGGTGAGCTGAAGCACTATCCTGAACGATTATCACTAAACCATGTTTTAAAATAATTGAGCGACCTCACAAAAACTTAACCTGCCAGAGTTATTTTTCTCTGACCTGGATGCGCATTTTAATGCTCATCTAATTGAAAGGTACTTTCGGTAACGTCAAACTGAATAAAGGGTAAGACAACAGAACGTAAAGTTCCGGGAGTGTCCCGCGTTCTCTCCACCCAACTGTTTTTGTGGTCCCAATGCCTATTTTCAGGTGCCAGTACCAAAGAACCAGAAAAAGATATGTTTGAAAGAAAAAATTTCTAAAGAAAAAAATGCATGCTTTGGATCCATTCCTACTCTTCCCTCTCAGTACGTTCTCTAACATTTCTTAAATGCTGAGAATATTTTTCTTTGTGTTACCCTCAATAGCAGGTGGCAGCTGAAGCTGTTTAATTCTACACTTTGCTAAAATCTTGTACACACCTTAAATACTATCATTAAATTTAGCTAAAGTATACATTTATATATTTTTTCCTTCTGCTTAAGTTCCAAAATACATGGATATTATATGTCATCTGTTATACCACCCTGACACCAGGTAAAGTCCCAAAGCTGCTGAGATAGGCAAGGCTTTATTGTTTTACTATGTTACAGAGTTGGCCGACAAGAGTGTCTGATTTGTTGTGATAACTGTTGTTCTTTTCTGGGCAGAATGTTGGGTGAATAAAATATAATGGTGTCCAAAGGAGCTGGCAGATTAAGGTGGGAAGGGCCAAGGCGAGCTTCATGCCATGATATTAGATAATAGTAACGACTATAATGATTTAAGAAATATGAATAGGGTTGCCAGAAAAAATATCTAGCACCTATATAAATTTCAATAAATAACTGATTTTTTTTATAACATAAGCATATCCCATACAATATTTGGGGGGATACTTATACTAAACACTATCCATCGTTCATCTGTAATTCAAATTTAACTGGAAACTTTGTATTTTGATTTGCAAAATCTGACTGCTATAAATATGAAGTCTCCTCTGCTAAAAACTTCTCTCACATTGCCTGAAATGCAATTAAATAGCATTTGTGTTCAGTTAACAAGCACTTCATGTTAAAAAACCGTGTCTCTGGGAAGTATACCAGTTGTTCTTACATCACAGCGAATTAATGTAAAGACACTGTGTGCTTTTTGATGTCCAAGTCATTCCTTCGCCTCAAAGTGGGATAATCCATCAGAGTCTAACAGTTTATTTTATTTATTTATTGTTTTATGGTGAGTAGAGGTAAAGGATGGGGTTGTCTGGGAACTGTTAATTTCAGTGGAAGGATCCTTGTGGATGAACTAAATCTTAGTGGAGATTTTCTGACAGGATTATGAAAAAATAAGGGAAAACCACACAAAAAGATGAAAAGGGGGGTGGCGCCTGTGGCTCAAGGAGTAGGGAGCCGGCACCATATACCGGGAATGGCATGTTCGATCCTGACCCCAGCCAAAACTGCAAAAAAAAAAAAAAAAAAAAAATGAAAAGGGGGTAGAATGTGTAAAGTAGTAGTGTCAGGAAAACATCTTTTATTCTAGAATTTTTCTTCAAAAATTAAATCCTCATGGACAGAATCAGTAGTGGGTTTTATTTTCCAATGTGAATAATGATAAATGTTAAAATCAGTAACGAGCAGATTTTCGCATCTCCTGTGTCCTTAAGAGTATTGACGTGAGGTTATCTTCAAAGATTGGGGTACATCTCTCCACATCTCTGACTTTTCTCCTTCATTGATTTTATCACTCCGCTCTTGACTCAGTTGGCCCTTTCCATGCAAACCCAACAAGGAAAGAAAGAGAAAGTAATCCAGGCCACGAAGAATGAAACTGCTACACCTGAATAGCCATAACTACAAAAAGAAAAGTGCTCTTAAACCATGGTGCAAGCCATGAGCTCATAAACTTGTGAGAGACAAAGTGATTGCATTTCCCCTTCAATCTTAGAAGTGGTGTACTCTATTCCTAGCAAAGGGGCAGTGAGCAGGAATTTGGCAACAGTTAACCTTCCTTAAACAGAGGCCAGGCCACAGTCACAACGTCCACAGCTTGCACTATCTTTACCGGGCATGAGACAGGTATTCTCTTATGAATGTAAACAGTATCTTATGCATTTACCATTGTTACCTCCCATAAGCACCCAGATAGTGATATGCATTTAGCAGACCCTCAAGAACTTTTGAGTAATTTTTAACTAAAATTCCTAAAAAGCATTCTAAATTCCAAAATCCAGTATCATTTATTTGTATATTTATTTGGTTCTCCTGCCAAATAATCCAAAGTAAAGTTTTACTTTCCTAAGGCTGTGTTATAAGATAACACAATTTACCAAAATGATTTCAGACCACAATTACATTGTATTTCAATTACTACCCCTTTACTGCAGCACAACCTGCATGAAACCGATGTCAGGCTGGAACAAAATAACCTGCATTGTATTTTCATTTTTTTCCCCTTCTGGAATAATGATTTTTACAGGAAAGAGAACTACACAGCTGACTGATGCGGAAAGTTATACAATGCACAGTTTTGCAGCAATGTACTAATGCATTGTGGAAATGCTGCAGGGAGGCTAGAAATAAAACCATTTCTTTCCGGAACAGCACTGCTTGCTGTCAGCCGAGATAAAAAAGAGATTTCCTTTCCACTTTTTCACTCTTTTTTTTTTTTTCAAAAACTCACATAAGTAATCTAACATTATTTCTGTTGAGCACTGGATTTTATTTTCAGAAACTAGCAATTTTAAATCTTTTAATCTGATACCCGAAACAGATGGTCCTTATAAGAGAAACTTAGAAGTCACTCAGTTGACTAAACAAAATCCTGATACATTTATTATATGCCTTATTCAGTCTGAGATTCCTTTGGAGTTTAGAAACAGGGTCATAAAAACATCACGGATTAAATAGCTCCGGGAGAGGCTATGAACTGAGCTGCAGAGAAGGGGCTGGCTGCCTGCTCCATCTGCAGGCATTACTCAGCAGGGCTGGCTGCCTGCTCCATCCGCAGGCATTACTCAGCACTTTTCATGAACTGCTACGTCCTGCTGAAGGCATCAGGAGGCAGGCAAGACCCTTACACTGCTGAATAATTTTATTTTTCTGCCAAAGAAGACAGATAAGACAACTTCACCCTTAGAGAAAAAGGCAAATACTATAATGCAAATATCCACCAATGAGGAAATCACCTAAATATCTTGTACCCTGTTTCTCTCCCAACTCTCCTAGAATTATAAGCACAATCATTTTATATAGCATATTGGAGAAACAAAATGAGTGCCACACTGTGCTTGGCCATTGTTTTTATGAAGGAAAGAATTTATAATCCATGACTTCACCGGGGTCATCTGTTCAGTGCATAAGTCATAAGAAGGGCAATGGTACTGTTGTTCCCCATGTCATTCTGATGGGCAAGTTATCACCAAACTAAGGGCACTCAAGTTTAGTAGCCATAATAAAAATTTCCAGAGCTTCATTCATATAAGAAATTTCACTTTCTACAAAATCTGAGAATGTAACGTTAAATTTTAATTAAATAAAATCATCTTCGTGGAAAACTAAAATAATGCAGCATATTGCTTGTTATTTATCTTGTGGAGACTAAACTTCAAGAATATAAACCATTGCACTCACAAAAGTCCTCTAGAGAGCTTTTTGAAAACACCTAGTTAAGGTCCTACCCTAAGATTTTTTTCCCAGAGATCTGAGGCAGGCCCAGAATTTGTATTTGAAGTTCCCTGTACGGGTTCTTACAATGCGGGGCTGAGACTTGATCAGTGTCAAGTTTTGAGTGGTGCAGAAGAATGGCCCAGAAACACATCCTTCATAAATATACAAAGCAAGTTTTAGTCCCTGGGAACTAAGTCAATTTATGTAAGTAGGGGTTTGTTGATTAAAGATGGATCCATGATTCAATCAATTTAAATGTTAGAAAGGGTCATTTCTGACCTGGAGAGTTATTTTCTTGACTATGCAGGTACTGTGGTGAGATCACTGGACTTAGAGTAAGAATATCCTCAGTTCAAAATTTGGTTCCAGTCCTTCATATGGTTGTGATATTAAAATGCTTTCTTTATCTCCCTCAGCTTTTTCCTCATTATTTATAAAATGTGGATAATTCTTATAACACATTAGGTACCCATCTAGTCCTCATCCCATTTTTGAAATTTCCCCCCATGTGTAACCTGTTCTGAAAGATGAACGTAGACAACTAAGTTTGTACCATGTGGCTTTCCTGTTCCTCTCCCATGGCCACAGCCTGGTAGGTGACATGAGGACACCGTCGCAGTTGGACCAATATAAAGCTTAACAGAGGCAATAAGATTCTCATTCTGGGTAATGTTTAAATGAGGTAAGACTGAGTGAGTCAGAATGTTGTGGGAATATGAACTGAGTGATCTGGAGTTGAGTATGGGGGAGCTATGTCTGGCCATTAGCAAGCAGAGGATACCAGCCAAGACAGAAAAAGCAGAAATAAGAGAAGCTACACAACTACTCAGTAAGAACGTGGGCTATTTTGATGTGGCTTCCGACTTTCTGTTCAGTTCAATATCTTTATGGCTTAGTTGTGATTTCCAATTGTATTCTTACAATAAATAACCCATTTTACTTATACTAGCTTCACCATGCTTCTCTTTCTTAAGAAAAAAAGTATTTTCTGTCACAAACATAAGGTAAAAACACTTTGCACTAAACAGGTTCTTTAAATTTTGTTTTAACTGCCTACCTTATAGAGCAGAAAATGGAGGTTCAGCAAAGTTAATGATCACAGACAATGGAGTGATATCCCTGGCCAGTTTTGAATCTGAATCTAATATTTCACAGTTCAATGCTCCTGTTTTAAACCCAGAAATTCAAGCAGCAACTGATATTTTATTAGAAGCATTTAGGATCCTGACATGTTTTCACACTCAGAGACTAAGCCATCCTACTTTTTCATGAAGGTAGACTAAAATAATCCCTGCAGGTCAAATTTTCCTGCTAAAGAGGCGTTTAACATAATTTCAAGGATCTAGACACAAATACCTAGTTGGCATGTCAGAGATTTATGCTATAATAATGAATAAAAAACTTGACCAGAAAAAAGGAAGTCATTATTATTACACTTTGAACTCCACACCAAAAAAAAAAAAAAAAAGAAAAAAAGAAAAGAAAAGAAAAGAAAGAAAGAAAGAAAGAAAGAAAGAAAAGAAAAGAGCAATGACCCTTTGGAGAAAAACTAATTTTGAGGAGAATTGTATAACAGATCTGTTAGAATGGGCTAACTGCTTAAGGACTATCTGAGCCATTTAATGAGTTGAATGGTTGATGGTATCCTTTTAAATGATCAATTTAGATCTCAGAGAACTTCTACCAGGCAGAACAAGTTTTAGTATAGTTGACAATAAGAAATTGAGCCCAAAATATTAAATTGAGTCAAATTTATTTTCTGCATAAAGTCACAGTTTTGTATGCTATTATATAATCTTTTGGCAGAAATAAGGAATAACATTCTGAATGTTGCACTTCAAAATTCAAAGAATTACAGTTTAAAAATATCTAGTATTTTAAATGTTTCAAAATAGGGCTAAGTGTACATATTAAGTTGGGTATGATAAACATACCAGAAAGTTCTATTCAGCTGGCATAGTGCTAGCAATGTTACCTCCTAATAATTCAGTTGCTAAGCATATTAGTATGGAAAAGAATTCTTAAAAAATGATCCTTAAATACCAATCAACCAAACAATCAATCAGCAAAGAAACTCTTAAACCACAACTATGCTTAGTTACATGGATATAGGGTTATCAAGAATTGGCAGCGTTCTCCTTCAATTCTTAACTTTCCTGCGGAGACAGTGGAGTCTAGCTTCTGGATAACCCCCTATGTCCCTGTCATCTTCCCCATCAGGGGTTGAGAAGCACAAAGCCAAATTTGGGACCATACAAAAATCACTGTTGTATTTTAGCATCTGGCAACATCTACTTCACTACCTCTTATAGCTTGTTTGGTCTTTATTATTGTTTTATATTGTATTTGATTTTGTAAGACAAATCAAATAATTTTGGAAATATCAAGCCTAAGTGCCCATCTCTACATGAGTGCATTAATAAAATGTGGTATGTGTATACCAGGCAGTACTAATCAGCCATTTTGCTTTTTTAAAAAACGATGAACTAATTAATACCTTTTGTTGCAACCTGGATGTAACTGGAGACCATTCTTCTAAGGGACTTTTCACAAGAATGGAAAAACAAATACTACATGTAGTCACTATTAAATTGGAATGAATCGATCAGCACCCGTGTGCACATTTGGTAGTAAAACAGATGGGAGGGGGTAAATTCACACCTAATGCACACGATTTGGGTAGGGGGGCACTCTTACAACTTTGGTTCAAACAGTACAAAAACAATTCATGTAACCTAAACACAGGTGTCCCAGTAATACTCTGAAATTTTAAAAATGAATACAAAAATAAAAAGAAATATAGCTCTCTTGCCAAAGTTTATGCCCATTTCAAGTGATTTCTTCCATAGAGAAAGAAAATTAATGGCTTATCTTCCTTGTGACACACCTGCCTGAGGGCAGTTATCATGCCTCCCTTTAGTTTTCTCTTTTCCAAGCTGAAAATGTTTAATTGTTTAATCCTATATCATAGGGAATGTAATTATTTGTATCAATTACTTTTCTAACTTCCAAGTTTTATCCACCTTCAGTAATCTACTAAGTGTAGAAACTGTAATAGAATAATGGCAATAAGAATAGTAAAAAGAGAGAGGCCCCTGTGGCTCAAAGGAGTAGGGCGCTGGCACCATATACCAGAGGTGGTGGGTACAAACCCAGCCCTGGCCAAAAAAAAAAAAAAAAAAGAATAGCAAAAAGATGATGCCTGGCCCTTGTACACACTTCCCTTAATACAAATTACTGTGTCGAGGTGTTTTTTTTTTGAAATATAATACCTTTATTTATTTAATATGTCTTTTTGTAAACCAATTTGACATTTACAAAAAAAAAGGATTGGAACAATAAAATTGATCTTTATATATAAAAATATCTCGTGATTCTTCTATTTTTCCAATCAAACAAAAATATTTTTTTTTCTGCTAAGCAAAAGGACCCTGTTGATTCCACCAAACTTATAACTAACCCATTTTTCTAACTACTATCTTGTTATTTGTATAGTTTGGTTTTGATTCAAACAAAAATACACATTAACCAAACTTTATACTAGAGTCTCTCTTGTCTTGATGGACAAGTTTCTAAACTTTCAAGGTAACTGTGTTTCCTATTCTGGCAACCCCAGAGCCATAACTATCATTTTCTACATATCACTTAAACGTTTATTTTTCAATTTCAATATTCAGATCAGTGAAATTACTAAACGGTTATAGTCTCTGGAGTGATTTTAATACATTGTAATTAATTTCTCTAGGATATCAGAGCACCCTCGTTAACGATCTTGAACCAAGGAACTCTCCCTTGACAACAATATGATAGGACGAATAACTGCAGAAAACTAGGCTCTGATTTATTCTAAAGTTTCCAAGACTCAATAATGCCCACTTCAGCTTTGGATTCAGGGCGACTGCATGCCTTACACACATTCACGACGTAATCGCTCTTCAAACTGTAAATATATATTTAGTGTTGTTGTCACTGCCAACTGGCACTGAAAGGTCAACCTTTTCATATCGATAGTGCTTCACAACTCTGATATAAGAGTTCGAAGTCAATAATGAAAGACCCTAACATTTTATAAGAATGCATACATGTACACATGTGCAAAAAGCACAGTAAACAGATATTTAGTATTTTTGTATTGATCAATATGATGTTTTACTTTATCTGAGAAAGAAATTAAATTAGTCTGACAAAAATTCTATTCACAAGGTCATAATGGCTTTCATTCTGTGCCCTGCTGGGTGACTATTAATTTCAATATGTGTGTGATTTTCTTTGCTGCTTTTGTAAAAATTTTAAGATATTGAGTTAAGATTTAGATCTTAAAGTTCTTTAACCATTTTCTCAAATATAGACCTCCAAATCTAGCCTTCCATAAAGTTCACTACTAGAATTCATGAAACACTTACGTATTCACTATTAATGAGGAAAATTAAAAGTATTATATACTTTTCCTGTTTTCTTCTTTAGTGATTTACAATGTATAATAACTAACTTGCTTCTATTTTTAAATTCTTCTCTCCCTTTCTTACCCAAAAGGGCATGCTTCTAGAAATCTCTATTCCTACCTCATCCTTTAATCTCTATTAATTTGCTTTTTCTAAATGCCAAGGTTTGAAAGTCAGATAAAAGGTATTTCCAGAGAGTTGATTTAAATAGAAGTCTATTTTTTAAAAAATTGTTTCTACATGAGATTGTCCAGACTTCAATTTGAAACAAGGGACTGTTTCAAAAGCATTGGTATCAAATTCTTTATTTGAGGTTGCATGCTAGAGGTCTGTAGAATTAGAAAACGCATCTCTCTAGAGAAATGGAGTTCACTGTAGAAATATTTGTGTGCAGTCTGCATGGCTCAGATTAAGTTTTCTTCTTTTGCATTTGTAGCAACTCACGACAGACACACATGTGTGTATACATCCGTCCATGTGCGTGTGCTGGGTCAGTATTCAAGTAGAGAACTATTTACTTTGAGTTAGCAGTGTGAGTGTGGGATTGGTAAGGTTTTTATTCATTAAAGTTAAATGAAAGGTAAATCTCCTTTTATTTTCCTCACTTGCAATTACAGAACCAAGATGTAAATTTGTATATTTGAATATTAAAGCTATTTGCCAACCAAATAGTTTATTCTTTTCCACTTTTTGGGATACTGACATTTCAAAAGCTCTATATTGGCATTACAGTCCATAACTTAACAAAAAAGTGATGTATCTGTGTCCACAATGAGGATGACTACTAAACGGTAATCTGGCTGCTAATCCTTAAATTGGAATTTCTCTTCTTACCTAAGAAAATATTGCCTGAGATTTGAAACAATGGCACATATAAGAAATATGTGAGCTTTTAGAAGGATAACAAATGGTAAAATGAGCTAACAGTACATGCCTACATCGATGCATCTTAGAGAAGAAATAACTTCACTCTAAGACTGAGGGGTTGCAGTGCACTTGTTCATGTATTGGGCAATTTAAAGATGAAGTTTATACAATGAGCATGATGAAACATTTAATCATTTATAAAGAAAGACATCTATGTTAATAATCAGAAGACATTGAATTGAAGAGACAGATTTTGTTTGCTAAGCAATTTAGAATTATGTAGATAATGTAGTAATCATAAACATATCTCATTGATATTCAGTTGGAACACAGGTATAGAGAATATATGATTCAACACAAAGTTTCAGTTATATTTGATGATGTCCATTTTATGGGATTATATGAGACTTTGAAACCTTAAGATATGATTTAATTCCATTAAAAAACAAATAATTAGTGATCTGTCTATCCGTTTTCAAGACTGATTTGGGGTTTGGGTACCAAACAAAAGGTATACACATTTTAAGGAAGGAAACAAATCTGTAATACCAAGTCACACTTGACTTCTGCATTCATAAGAGACACATGAGACATTACACAAGATAACAAGTATGTCAGAACGTATTGAGTAAATTAAATTTTCATAAAATGTTTAGACATTTCTTTGGCACCGTCAAGGTATTTGAAAGAGACAGTTTCTGTTTTGGAAGATCAGGTAGTTAGGAGAGACCAAAAGATATAACATTATACCCGAAAATTATAATAGTGCATAAGTTAGGAGTAAGTTATCTATGAAACACAGAGGAAGCACATAAGAAATATGATCAATTCTTTTAGGAAGGGTAGAAATGTTGCTAAGAAAAGCTTTTTAGATAGGTAAGGGCTGAAATGGGTTTTATAAAATTAAAGGAAATTCACCAGGAAGGTAAAGAAAAAGACCTGAGGACATGAGAGGTATGTAACATTAATATGATCTTTCTGGTCACTTAGAAAATAAAATACCAAAACAAAATACTAAAAGTGTTTCAAAGTGTCTACCAAGTGCCAAGTATTTGACAAATATTAACTTTAGACTTTGCCATAGAATTTGAAAATATATAACATCACCATTTACAGATGAAAAAATAAAAGTCAGGGAAAAATATACCTACTTAAAGGGATACTAAGTACAGCTAGAGCGAGGACGTAAACCCTGATTTGTCTGACTCCAGCTCTAGGTTCTTTCCATTCCATCATAGTCCCTGGAAGTACATCTCTGTCTGTGGCATGGTGCGTGGCATGGTGCCTGGCATTATGCTTATAAACATGTTTTGAATGAAAGAATGAGTGAGTGATTTAAAATAAAATTTAATTCAGTTAGCCAGTTAATTTTATTGGTAGTATTTACTGATAACAGACAGAAGAATAGAAAAGAGACAAAAAAAGATGTACCAAACCTTTCTAGAAAAATGAATGTTTTCACTCATAACATTCAATGGTAAATTTGTGTAGAAAACAAACAAAACTTTCTATTTTCTAGACGTTATCAAGGAAGAGAGAGAGAGTAAGCAAGAAATCATGAGGCCGGGCACAGTGGCTCACGACTGTAATCCTAGCACTTGTGAGGCCAAGGCAGGAAGATTGCCTGAGCTCAAGGGTTGGAGACCAGCCTGAGCCAGAGTGAGACCAACTCTCAAAATAGCCGGGTACTGTGGCGGTTGCCTGTAGTCCCAGTCACTGGGGAGGCTGAGGCAAGAGAATTGCTTGAAGCCAAAAGTTTGAGGTTGCTGTGAGCTATGACCCTATGGCACTCTACCCAGGGTGACCAAGTGAAGCTGTATTAAAAAAAAAAAAAGAAAGAAAGAAAAGATAATGATGAACATTATCTATTATTACAGCAACATAAAAGAGTCCATTGAATTACCAACATGGTTACCCTTAACCACTTCAGTTCATATTATAGAGAGCTTGAATACAGGGTATAAGAATGATTGTGCTGGTTTAAAAGTAAATAGGAAACAAAAATTGAAAAAGGATTTAAGAAGCTTGACTGTGAACAGAAGGGCAAGTTGTAATTGTAGCTAGAGAGAAGAGGAAATGGTTAATAAGCACGGAAAGCTATATTTGCAGTAGATGCTGGAGGAAAAGATATGAAGATCCCTGAGGTGGAGGTCAGTGGGAAGATAAAGGACTTGGGAGCGTTATATAGAAGAAAAACGATTCAAAACTCAGATCCTTATTTTGTGAAGAAAGATGCATTTCACCTTTTTCAATCTCTTCCTTCATGTATAAAATGAGGATTTAAATTTGATAGGTCATGAGACAAAGGGCTGGATCAGATCATCTCTAAGATTCCATGTAGCATCCACATCATTTTAATATGTTATATTCTCCTCCTCTTAGAATAATGCCTTTTAAAAGCAAATTAAGGTGTATTTTACATGTGAGATATTCAACTGATATTTCTTGGTCAACAGCACTTTTGAAAGTTCCTTCATCTTTGAGACAAAATGGCCTCTTTGTCTTGCAACGGTACTGTCCTAAGAGAAAGGAAACAGCTCCATGGTCCTGAGAAAGCACCTCTTCAGGGAATAAAAACATCAGAAAATACTTCATTTTCTAAAAGGAAATAAAGTAATGTCTCAGCTTATTTCTGATGTGTTTCAAATAGACTCAGTTAAATCCTAGGGGAATAGTTTATATCTTCTGCCTCACTCTTCAGGATTTTTGTTACAGAGAAACAAGTGTTGAAGTTTCCTGAATTAAACATTTTTTATACACTTACTTAGGGTACCTTGCCTCTACCCAGTGGGCATTGTTTAGAAAATAGCAAAAATTTTCTCTTTAAAAATTTTTCAGAATCAATAAAGTTGTAGCCTGGCTTCTACTGTTCGTCATTTAAGAAAATCTTTGAAACTAAAATTGACATTTGTAAGTTTTTAAAAATCATAAAATTTAGAAAGTGTTTTATCTGAGATTTTCCCCCCTCCTTTTTTTGCCAAAGGATAGTAAGGTTAAAAATGAGAGACAATTTAATAATTAACACAGTTACCACTACTTATATGTAAATCAAGCTTCTAGAAGTAGGAATGGAAAAGTTGCAATTAACCAAGGATTTTGTGAACTATAGACCTCATGTATCTTAAAAATTTCTACATCCATAGTAGTTATATTTCACTTAAACCCTTTACATTAAAGGGGTTATCATACATCTGGTCATACTTTAAATATATCTCATTTGGTTTACCTTAGCCAAAAATAATGAATCCATAAAAAATCAACAATATGGATAATTGATAATACACCAAGCATTTGAATTGGAATAGGATCAACCACATGTTTAAAAAACAAAACAAAACAGTGAATGCCTGATTTTTATTTCTCAATGTAAATGCTAGGCCATATTTAATATTCACTAGTGAAAAAACATCTTCCACGAAGCCGAGGTGAAATGGTAACGTAAGTTAAAACTGTCCAATCATTTCTGAGCTAATAGAAAGAAATTAAGCTTTGACCATTACAAGTTGAAGAATTAAAAAAATCAAGAACATCAACTGAGCAAAAGAACTTTCAGCAACAGATATCAGTCTGGGACACAATTAGGAGACAGAAACCATATACGAATTTAAACAGGAAAATTAACATGAAGAATTGTTATGTAATGATAGAGGAGGTTGAACTAGGATGGGTTCCTTTCCAAGGCTGAGGTTCAGACTTCACTGGAAAAAGTGTGGCTGGAGTCCTCTGCCTACAGCAGAGTAGTTTGTGGGCTTTCCCTGGCTAGAGATGGTCCATAGTTCTCAGGTGAGCAGGAACACCTCTCAGGGCACAGGTGAGCTCAAGTTAGCAGGTGAGCCTTGAGAAGTGGTGTGGCACAGAGGTGGGTCCAGGAGCATGTGTTGTTGGGAGGACTGTGGCAAAGTGGTCAAAGAGCCCTTACTTGGGCTGCAAGGTTGAAGTTACCAAAGGGCTGCCTTATCTGGGCATGGGAGTGGGGAAAGACACCACCAGGTGCCCCAAAACACACATTGCTAATGGACCATGCTTAAGGAAATCCCAAGGTACCATCCAGAACCAGAAAGAGAACCGCCCTTCCTTCTACGGTGTCCCTTCAGCGCCCTCTACTGACAAAGGTTAGAATCACGTTCGCAGTAAAGGACAAACACTTTGAAAGCCCATTCTGCTATCACTGGTCAGGTACTAAAGTTGGAGCTGAGAGTCAATAAATTGGTAACTAGCATGCCTTGTGCAATAAATATTATTATTTTAAATTGCTTTTCATCACAAGTCATACTTCTGAATAGCTACATATATTTAATTTATAGTCATAAAATACTTATGGCTTATTCTTTGTCGATCACCTTATTTTTACAGGTCAACGTGGAGCCAAATTGCCTATCATATAGCTGTTGATCTCTTCATCTACTGGCATTTCTCCAAAATAAATGGCAAGCAATCTTTTAATGCCCAGAGGCATTTATCTGTAACTGTGTTCTTCCTTGATGATTTTACTTCCTGTTATATATTTGTAAATATGCCTTGTTTTTTCTTTAGTCCATAAGCACTTCAAGAGCCGCATTCATCTTTGCATTCTTTACCGTACTGTGCACAGTGCTTTACCCATAACAGACACACAATAAGTAGTTGCTAAATTAAGTAGTAAACTAACATATATTTGGAATACCATCTCTCAAGATGAGAGCTACAAAGTTTAATATTTCATAATTTCACAGCTATGACAAACATCAAAAGCTAACATCCAGAACGTGTTGCAATATTGGACAATATGGTGAAATTGATATGATTTATTGGAGGTCTCGATTTTATAATGACCGTATAGTTTTCTTAATATTTAACATCTGATATATATTAAGTAGCAGTGGTTCCAATTCTGATTCTTTCTTAAATAAATAAGAAGAGAATACAATTTTGATGGAAATATTTATCTATTCTGCTTCTGATTAACAGTGAACAGGATCTTGGCTAATTGATTTATTACAAATGTGCTGAGGCAATTTGTTTGGGAAAGAATAATTGCTTCTACATTAGGGGCTGGAAATACTACATATCAGCATGCAAAAGGAAAAATTTGGAATCTGCACATAACAACATACAAAAATTAATTGAAAATTCATCGAAGGCCTAAGAGCTAAACCTATGCAATTCTTAAAAATATATTAGTTATTCTACATGGCTTTAGATGAATAAATGACTTCATAGATATAACGCCAACAGCGCCAGTGATCAAAGAACAAAACTGATAAAGTTTACTTCATAAAAAATCATTTGCACTTCAAAAGACATCAAGAAAATGAAGACAACCCAAAGAACGGGGAAATTATTTGCAAGCCATATGTACAATGAGCGCTTGAATACAGCATATATAAGAACACTTACAAGTTAATGATAAAAGGCAAATAATCTAAATTTTAAAATAGGCAGAGTATTTGAGCAATTCGTTCAAAGATGCATAAGTAAGTAATAAGCACATCAGAAGACGCTGAGCATCATTAGCCATGAGGGAAATGCAAATCAAATCCCGAATGAGATAACACATCACACATACTAGAATCACTTTAATAAAAGGATAACAGCAAGTGTTGGCCGGAATGTAGAGAAACTGGAACCCTCACATATTGGTAGCAGAAATGTAAAAATGGTACAGCCATTTTAGAGAATGCTTTGGCAGTTTCTCACAGTTAAGCAGATTTACCATAGGACCCATTAATTTCACCCCTAAGTAGCTAACCAAGGTAAATGAAAGAACACAGTCACGTGAAGATTGATGGGGAACATTCAAAACAGCCTTACAATAGCTAAGAAGGGGAAATCACCCAAATGTCCTTTAACTGGTGAATAAAAAAATGTGACATTTTTCACACAACATAATACCATTTGTTAATTAAAAGGAATGAAATACTGATATATGATTCCACATGAGAAAACATAAAAATACTATGTTAGCTGAAAGAAAAAATCACAAATTATGACACAATGCATAATTCCATTCATATGCAATGTCCAGAAGAACTAAATGTACAGAGACAGAAAGTAAAATAATGGTTGTCCACAGCCAGGAGTGGGAATGGAGAATGTCTACAGATGGGCATTAAGTTTCTTTTCAGCTCCATGAAAATGTGCTAGAATGAGATTTTAACGATGGTCTCACAACTCTGTAAATATGCTAAAAAGCACTGAAATATACAAGAAGTGAATTCCACAATAATAATCATGTAAGCAATGATAATAACTTGATAGTTATTTTGTTTATGAATCAGAATATGTTCATTTTTTATCCTTCGTTATTCTAAAGGATTCAAGAAGTTGAGAATGTTACAAAAATAGTATCGGCAGTTACAACATTTGATAGATAAATATATTTTTTAATAATTTTCTTTTTGCCTAAAGTGAAGAACAATTGTTCTTCTTAGAATGTTTGTTAATTATCCATGGTGTTATATTGGGCACTTTGATAGAGAGACAGCTTTGTTCCATAATTTAAGTTGGAATTTTGAATCGTATTCTGACCCAGTAGGAACACTACTGAATTTACAGTAAGAGATTTTTATATAAATAAGAATGTTGATTTCCTTAAGATAAATAATGTTAAGGCTGAGAGATGGCATGCAATAAGTTTAGGGTCTCAAAGAGGCGATAGATATGATCTTTCTCACATATCTGAAGTAATCTTGCAGTCTAATAAAAATATGTACAGGTATACAAGATTTATCATGCTTCACAGATATTGTATTTTTTTTGCAAATTATAATTTGTGGCAATCTGGTGCTGACCAAGTCTATTTGAACCATTTTTCCAACGCGTATTCTCACTTTATTTCTCTGTCACATTTTTATAGTTATTGAAATATTCTAATTTCTTTTATTTTTATTATATTGTTCATGGTGATCTGTGATTAGTCATCTTTAATGTTACTATGTACTCATTTAGGGGGTGGCATGAACCACTCATATAAGAGGGTGAATTTAATTGATAAATGTGTGTGTTTTGACTGCTCGGCTGACTAGGCGTTCTCTACCTCTCTCCCTTTCCTCTGCCTTCTCTAATCCTTAAGACACAACAATATTGATATTAGGCTAATTATAACCTTACAGTGGCCCCTGAACATTAAAGTGAAAGAATGAGTTATACATCTTAAACTTTAAATCAAAAGCCAGAAATGATTAAGTTTGATTACCAAGGCTCAGACAGGCCATAAACTAGGCCTCTTGTGGCAAACAATTAGCCAAGCCATGGATGCAAAGGAAAAGCTCTTAAAGGAAATTAAAAGTGCTACGCCAGTGAACACATAAATGCTATGAAAGCATAACAGGCTCATTGCTAAGAACAAGAAAGTTTGAGCAGTCTGAAAAGAAGATCAAACCAGCCACAATATTATCTTAAGCCCAAGGCCATTTCAGAGCAAGGCCTTGACTCTCTTCAATGAAGGCTGAGCGAGGTGAGGAAGCTGCATCAGAAACGTTTGAAGCTAGCAGAGATTGGTTCATGAAGTGCAAGGAAAGAAACCATCTTCAGAACGTAACAGTGCTGATGAAGCAGCAAGTGCTGATATAGAAGCTGCAGCAAGTTATCCAGAAGCTCTAGTGAAGAGTGTTAAAGAAGTTGGCCACACTAAACAACAGATTTTTAATGTAGATTAAACAGCCATCTAGGACTTTCATAGCTGGAGAAGGGTAAGTTAAAGCCCACCTTCAGAGCTTTAAGGACAGGCTGACTCTCTTGTTTGGTGCCGATGCAGCTGGTGAGTTCAAGCTTAAGTCAGTGCACATTTGCTATTTTGAAAACTCTAGGGTTCCTAAGAATTATGTTAAACCTACTCTGCCTGTGCTCCATAATGGCAAACTAAGCCTGGATGACATATCTGTTTAAAGCGGTGGTTCTTAACATTCCTAATGCTGCTGCCCTTGAATTTGTGGGTTGCAACCCACAGGTTGAGAACTGCTGGTATAAAGCATGGTTTATTAAATATTTTAAGCACACTGTTGAGAAGTACTGCCCAGAAAATAATTCCTTTCAAAGATTCCTGTCAAAATATTACTGCTTATTGACAATGCACCTAGTTACCCAAGAACTCTGATGGAGACTGTTTAATACTGATTAATACTGTTTTCATGCCTGCTAACACAACATCCATTTTGCAGCCCATGAATTAAAGAGAGATTTTGGGCTTGACCTGGTGGCTCACACCTGTAATCCTAGTACTCTAGAAGGCTGAGGCAGGTGGACTGCTTGAGATCAGGAGTTTGGGAACAGCCTAAGAAAGAGACCCTATCCCTTTTAAAAAATAGAAAAAAGCTAGTTGGGCTTTGTGGCAGGCACCTGCAGTCCCAGCTACTTAGGGAAGCTGAGGTCACAGAATTGCTTGAGTCCAGGAGTTTGAGGTTGATGCGAGATATAATGCCATGGTCACTCTAGTCCAGGGCAACAGAATGAGACTCTGCAAATAAATAAATGGAGATTTTGATTCTAACATATTACTTAAAGAGAGACATTGTGCATGTCTATAGTTTGTATAGTATAGTGATTCCTCTGATGGATCTGAAAAAAGTGAATTGGAAACCTCCTGAAAGGATGCCCCATTGTAGATGCTATTAGGAACATTTATAATTCATGGGAGGTCAAAACATCAGCATCAACAAGATTTTGGAAGAAGTTGATTGCAACTCTCGTGGATGACTTTGAGGGGTGGAAGATCTCAGTAGAAGAAATCACTGCAGATATGGTGAAAATATTATAACAAGAGAAGAAGAATTGGAAGTGGAGACTGAAGATGTAACTGAACTGTTGCAATCTCGTGACAAAAATTTCACTGAGGAAAAATTGCTTCTTACGGATGAGCAAAGAAAGTGGTTTCTTGAAATGCAATCTACTCCTGGAGAAGATTGCTGTAGATGTTGTTGGAATGACAAAAAAGAATTTAGAATGTTACAGAAACGCATTTGACAAGGCAGTGTCAGGGTTTGAAAGGTCTGACTCCCAATTATGAAAGAAGTTTTATGTGGGTAAAATGCTATTAACCAGCATCACATGCTACAGAGAAATCTTTAATGAAGGTAAAAATCACTGGATGTGGCAAACTTCATTGTTGTTTTATTTTAAGAAATTGCCTTGTGCTATATACCTCTTCCATTTGGCTGTTTCTGAGTTAGGATGTTCCCTTAAAATAAATTAGAAGATAAGTAAGTTTTTTTCCTAATTATGGGAGTTGTTCCAGTAATCACTGAACTGGAAGAGAGGGTCATAGGAACCCCTGATTTATAGCTGGTCAGTCAGAACCACTAGAGGCCTGGGACTTGTAATTGATGTCAGAAATGGTAATCTTGTGGGACTTAGCCATTAACTTGTGAGGTCTGAGGATAACTCCTGGTTAGCCTTGAATAAAATGGAATTGTAGGACACTCAACTGGTATCACAGAATTGGTTGTGGACGGAAAAAAAATCCCCAAACACATTCAAGGTCAGAAGTGGTGGTATAAAAATAACAGTAACTGGCTTATTTTTTATTTGGAATCTAAGTAGGTATCTTGGCATTATATGTAGCAAGAGCTTAATAAATACTTTCTAAATGAGTGCATAATAAGTAAAAAATAAATAATTGGGAAAATTATTTCTTTTCTTTTTTTTTTTTTTTTTTTTTGAGACAGAGTCTCACTATGTGGCCCTTGGTACAGTGCTGTGGTGTCACAGATTATAGCAACCTCAAACTCCTGGGCTCAAGTGATCCTCTTGCCTCAGCCTCCCAAGTAGCTGGGACTATAGGCATCTACCACAACACCTGGCTAGGAAAATTATTTCTTGACCTGTTTTATTCTAAGACCCCAATAACTATGACTATTGCTACAATAGCTAAAAGAATGTTAGTGATTCAGATGTTTCCTCTCGGTTCTCTATTTATTTGGTTTTCTGAGACAGTGTTGCTCTGTCACCCAGGCTAGAGTGCAGGGGCCTCATCATAGCTCATTGCAAATTTGAATTCCTGGGCTGAAGTGATCTTCCTACCTCACCCTCCTAAGTAGCTGGCATTATAGGCATACACCACCGCACCTGCTGATTTTTCTATTTTTTTGTAGAGACGGGGTCTCACTCTTATTCAGGCTTGTCTCAGACTTCTGGCCTCCAATGATCTTCCTGCCTCAGCCTGCCAGAGTGCTAGGATGACAGGCATGAGCCACTGTGCCCAGCCTTATCTGTCTAATAAATCGAGCAACCGATATATACCCTAGTCATAAATATATAAAATGATAGATTTGCCATAATTTTTAAATAATTCCACAAAGCACTATGTAACATTAAATTTCATTTGCAAACTAGTCAACTATTATTTTGGGTAGGAACTTTTGGCTTTAAAATGGCTCACCCGTTTCCCCAAAGACCCATCCTTTGTTCCCGTCCCTGTTCCGCCATTCTCAGTGGTGTGCTGGCAAGATGGCCACAGCCACAAAAGGAGAGAACATCTAGAAGGGCAGAACTCGGGAAAAGGATGACCATCTTTTCCTGTAGAGAAAATGAGTTGTTCAAGAAGCCCTGTGACGGAATTCCCTGGAATTTAATAGTCAGTGCAAGGCCCTAAGTCCAGTGCTGAACCAATCATTGTTAAGGGCAGCAAGATCACCCCTAAACATACCAGCCCATCCTGAGAATGGGGAGAGATCTCCTTTTTCTGAACCTTGGAAGTTCTTGGGAGATGGTATCTGCACAGAATTATAGCTCTGTTGTGAAGATAGAAGGTAAGAACTGTTTGCTATTCCTCTATTGCTACTACCGTACATAGGAGAAGAAATCAAATTGTCCCAGGTTATTTTAAGTGACCTTGAAGATAATAGTACTTTCAAAGTTCTGAAATTGTACAGTTTCCTCTGCAAATTAGATGTATACATACCAGGGTTATTGCTAAAAAACACTAATTACCTACTTTAAGATAAAGTAATACTAATAGTTTTTAACTCTATAATATTATGCTGGTTTGAGACATAATGCGATTGTTGGAGCTCATGGAGAATGTTAATGAATCTCCTGGATGACAACAAACTTGTGACTACAGACATTTGAAGATGTGGGAGAACTTTAAAACTGTTACCACTTTCTTACCTCCCTTCCAAATCCTCTATTATTTAATATACTCATTAAAGACAGATTTTAATGGACATTCTAAATCCCTTGAAAACTTTGAATGGAGGGTTGCGTCTGTGGCTCAGTGGATATGGCACCGGCCCCATATACCGAGAGTAGCGGGTTCGAACCCAGCCCCAGCCAAACTGCAACAAAAAAATAGCCAGGCATTGTGGAGGGTGCCTGTAGTCTCGGCTGCTCGGAAGGCTGAAGCAAGAGAATTGCCTAAGCCCAGGAGTTGGAGGTTGCTGTGAGCTGTGTGACACCACAGCACTCTACCGAGGGCGATAAAGTGAGACACAAATAAAAAACTTTGTATGGAAAGTCTAAGAGTTATTTGTTGTTGGAAAGTAGTAGAAAAATTGGAATCAGATAAGACAGTGGTTTTCAGAGAGCTGTTTAGTGTTAATATATAAATTATTTTGTCTCTATTTCTGAAAGTAGGAAGATATTTGGGAATGTTAACAGACTAGCTCAAAATTGTATACTTGGAACAAATGGTGAGCAAAGGAGAGCGTGAATAAAAGCTGTGAGCCAAGCCCTGCCTGTCATCTCCGCTCCCAGCGAGGACCAGGGAGGAGAAGCAGAGGTGAGGGCCCAGCCCAAGGAAGGAAGCCCTGCACTTGAATCGTTTCCTTCAGATTGAAGTGTTAGGCGACTGTGTCTTCTTGTGTATGTTCTAGGCGGAGTGCGTTGGGCTTTTCTCCATCAAGAGAAGCCTATGCTTTGGGCTCTATTTATACAATAGATTATCTTATTAATACCCATCTATTAAGATATCTATTAACATCTTACTATTAATAGAAATGTAAAGTGCTTGGCATTTTTAACTTGTTAAGTTTATCTCAAAAGTAATGATCTAACCAGAAAAAAAAAAGTACACTCTCCATGGCTATTGAAATAATGAAATAAATTTAGAACATTATGATCAAGTATCATGAAGCCATTAAACTATATTTTCAAGTTGTTTCTGATAGTATGAATAAACATTTAAAATGAAAAATTGATGACACCATAGGAATTTCCTTATTGAAACAAAAAGAAAAAAATAGTACAGAGCAAAATATTAAAATATTAACTGCAATGTCATTGTCATTGTGGGAAAATTACATAGATTGGGAGATCACAAGTATTATTTTCTTCTTTACACTTTTCTAAATATTCTAATTTTTCCATAATAACATATTCTATCACTAATTACAGATACAATACTTGGATAATTTTTTAAAAATAGGTTATGCAAAGACCAAATTAAGCTTCAAAATTATAAAAAGCAGAGTTAATCAAATATCTCAGACATGGCATTAAGTCATAACAGTTAAAATTAGTATTTCAGAAAAAATATACATTCAGAATTCATTTGAAAAGTCATGCTTAATCATTGTTTATATGAGTTTATATGACAAGTTTAGAATTTGCATAAGAAATAAAAATTACTGTTACAGTATTTACAAAAACATTCCATAAAACATAAAATTGTCAAGTGTTAAAGGTTACTCTAAAATGTTTTTGTTTTGTTTCGCTTTCCTTTAAAAACATCAAGAGACAGAACTTTTCGTACCCAAAGTTGGAGTGGGCAGTAGCCATGGTGCTCAGCCATACTGCAAAGAAGGCAGAGCAGAGGAAGCCCCAAATCAGTGCCATCAAAGGCCATGGGTTCTATGGTCAAAGACCACACAAGGCATAGGCAACAGCACAAGGGAAATGATTCATACTTGTGGGAAGAAGAGGTCATGGATTTTCAAGCAGAAAAAGAAGCAGTAGAAAAGGCTTAGAGAAAGAAACACCTTCAGATGTTCACAGAAATGCAATCAGTTCTGCAGGACTATTGGTCCATAAGCCATCAGGTAACAGACAAACATAGACAGCTTAGGAAAGCCAGCCATCCTGAAGAGCTGGGCTTTTGCCCCAGGATGTAACTTGTTTCAAACCGTAAAGATCTCACATACATGTTAGAAAGGTTGCTGGTGGCAGCATGGAGGTCAGACTCTATTTGAAGGGAGAGGATGGAGGGAGATTTGGAAAAGACCACCAGAAATTTTTTACATTGGTTCAGTGAGAAAAGATCAAGTCTACACAGCCCATTATATTTTATAATCCTCAGATTGGACCTCTAACAATTTTTACTTTTAATAGAACTGGTTGAACTAAACTGATGGTATGTACAGTTTACAAATTATAAACTTAATTAATAAACTTACTGGCTATAAAATGTGATAAATATTTTCTTGATCCTGTGTAACTTTAAGGGATTTGATCAGCTGCCCTATAATAATCTCAACTACTGTATGTCTACAACACAACACGCATAAGTGAACCCTAGAATCTGACAAATTACCAAATTCATCCATGTCATGTTATAAACGTTTGATCTCAGGATTCTTTTGTATTATCAATTTATGGAGGAAACCAAAAAATTTTTGTTTATGTAGGTTAAATCTATTGCCATTTACCACATTACAAGTTAGAGAAATCAGGAAAATATTAATCAATAAATTTACAAAATGTAATTATAAGCCACATGTAAACAAAATAAATTTCAGGTGAAAATAACCATATTTCTAAAGAAAAAATATCAAATGAGATGAATGGCATTATTTTATAGATTTTCAAGTCTCTACCATCTGGCTTAATGTCTATATTCTTAAATCTGATTCTGCATTCATTCTGTTATAAATTATGTTTAGATGAAAAATAGAAAAAAAATATGGCCTCACACAGATAGACAGCTGGAATATTTTCATAGTCTTTTCACATAATTGTGAATATTCTTCTTTGATAGTATGCCAAAACTTGACTAGTAAAGTTTGAAACCGTACCAATGAATTTGCTGCCTCTGCTACACTAAATCCCTTGGTCTATCTTGCACTTTGGGCAAATTTATTATCCATGAATGATTTTGTACCATTATGCGTGGCCTATTTGTAAAATATTGGCCAGCTGATTTATGCAGATTTTCAAAATGTTGAAATATTTCCGTATGCATCTGTTAATATCACCAATAATCACATGAGTTGTTTTAAGTTTTGAGAGGCTGTTGAGCTCATGGGGGCAGATACAGGCAGTTCTCGAGTTCCAAGCATCCAACTTCTGACTTACATACAACTGGCACTTACAAAAGCAGAGGCAAGTTACAAATATCTGACTGACACATGACTTGCACTTA
Source organism: Perodicticus potto (assembly GCA_963574655.1). Lineage (NCBI taxonomy): Eukaryota > Metazoa > Chordata > Mammalia > Primates > Lorisidae > Perodicticus > Perodicticus potto. The sequence goes on from CAUYRH010090525.1 coordinate 25,295, forward strand.
CAAACAGCAGCATTTGTGAGTAATAGGGAAACGTACCTGTTCCAACTTGTAAACAAATTCATCTTAAAAATAAACCTACAGAATCTATCTCATTTATAACCTGGGCACTGCCTGTAAAAATTTTCCAAAATTTTAATTTTCCCCTGAAAGATCAGATTTTGTCATTGGTGATAAATATTGCCAGTTTTTTGTCTTGAAAAAACAAATATCTTATGTTGTTCATTTTCAAAAAATTGTCTGCTCAATATCTAAGTCTAAAACAATCATGATTTATCTATTTGTCATTCTTACAAGTAAAAATAGTGTTTCATGGAAATGTATTTGATGGCTAGTTTAGCCTGCAACTCAAACAAGTACTCAAGTGCTTTTTTTTGAGATGATTATCACCTTACTTGATATGCGGCAAATGTTCTTTATGTATGCCTTCCATTTCAGAACATAGAATATTTAAAGTGTATGTATTACAGGGCACAGATGAAATCAAATCAATCTTCACTGCTTCGTCAAAGATATTTCTTGGAACTGGCTTTAATTTTATTTATTTATTACAGATTCCGACAAGTATTTAGAAAGTAACTACTTATTTTGACTGGAAGTGAAGAAACAATAACTCCTGGTACAGTTTGGTGTCACTATCTCCGTAAGTGTTAAGACCAGGAGTGTTCATTCTTCTTGCAACATAAGTGCAAATATCAACACAGTGAAAGGGTGAAAGAATGTTTTTGCATCGTTACGAAAATAGTTTTGGCCTGATGGAATACCTGAAATAATTTTCCTCCTGATGGATTCAAGGGGATGCAAGGGGGTGGTGGTTTGTGGACAACAGTTTGAAAATAACTGCTAGAATCACATTAATAATTTTTTTTTAGATTACATTCCAGTGCATCAAAGACTATAAACATTCTGTGAACATGACTAAAAGTATTTTCATGTCACTAACTGAGTGGAGGTAGGGTTAGAAATGAACAGAGTATGGAAAAACAGAAGGTAAACAAGATGCCTAGGAATGAAAACAATTGGAATAAAGGAGAATAAGATAAGATTTGGCCCCAAAGAAGAGACATCTGGGATTCAGGTCTTTGTTTTCCATAGAGAGTTTCATGAAGATCATGCTCCTATTTTCCTCTTCTTTTTTTACTCTTTTCTTTCCTTTTCCTTCCTCTTCCTTCCCCTCCCTCCCTCCCTCCCTCTCTCCCTCTCTCTCTCTCTCTCTCTCTCCCTCCCTTCCTCCCTCCCTCCCTCCCTCCCTTCCTTTCTTTTTTTGACACAGAGTCTCCCTTTGTTACCCTCGGTAGAGTGCCATGGCATCACAGCTCACAGTAACCACAAACTCTTGGGCTCAAGTGATTCTTTTGCCTCAGCCTCCCAAGTAGCTGGGACTGCAGGTGCCTGCCACAAAACCGGGCTATTTTTAGAAGAAGGGATCTCACTCTGGCTCAGGTTGGTCTTGAACCCGTGAGCTCAGGCAATTCACCTTCCTCAGCCTCCCAGGGTGCTAGGATTACAGGCATGAGCCACTGCACCCAGCCTTTTTCACTGATTTCTAATTAGCTGTTTCTTAAGTTTGTTTAAACTAGCTTTTTAGAATTTCTTCCAAAGGCACCCTTGTCTTCATTCGTAAAATTTGATCTACACGTGTAACACTTAAATGCCTTAAATATTGGTGCACAATCCCCTGGCCTCTTCAAATTACCTGAAACCTGAAATGCCAAGGCCCAGGTTGTACTGAAATTATGGTATTCCAGACCTGAAACCAGTCTGCTGTCTCTTTGGATTTGTACCAACACACTGACATACATAGCTCAAAATACCACTTGCCTTTTTTAATGGCATATCACCTTCCAGGGTAATATCAAAAGTGCTCCTGGGTAGCTTCTGTCAAGTCTAAAGGTAACTCTCTCCAGGATTTTGAAATCCACTGAATTTCTTAGATTGAAATATTTATGTGATAGAATTCTTTTAGATTTCCCTTTTCTGTGAATATATAATTGGAAACCTTGATATCTAGTTTCCTTTCTTTATTCATTTTTTTCCTTAATTTTTATATTAACATTTGCTTAAAGTAATCGGGATATTGTTAACAGATTTCCCTCCCTAACCCTTCAACACATTTCACATCTCCAGATGGAACATATCCTTCTAATTACCCTCATTGCTCCACTCTGCCACCTCTGGCTGAGTCATGTATATGGCCCATTCCGTTTGATAATCTTATAACTTGATAGGGCCAATTTAATGAGACTGCTTCTAAGTAGCTGAAAAATTATGTACACACTATGTTTATATTTACAGGTGTTTTGTGTTTGTCTATATTTTAGTATTATCAATTTTTCAATGGAAGGTCAATCTTTACTATAACAACCCATTCCAAATAGGAGCTTCTCCATCAACACAAGATAAATTTCCTAAAATGTTTCTGAGTTCTACAGGGAGAAATTAGGTTGCCAAGTAACACAATTTTCAGAAGACCATCCATTTGCTATTTGAAATCTAACTTTAGAGTAGACCTCTTCCGAAGGCTTTCTATTGTTACAAATGTTGAAAATTCCTTATTTATATTACAGAAGTTTTGTGACCAAGTTTTATTAATATTCCAGGAGATAAAATATTTAAACATTAAACTGTTTCCTTCATAATTTTACACTGAGTTTATTATTTTGTTTAGAGATACAATGAATATTTTTGCAGCAAGTAGATCTACCAAATTCCATTTGAAAAATAATGTACTTAATTTTTATTCTTTTTTTAAAGCAACATATGTTTATTTTGGATTTTATTTTCTAAAACTTACCAATTTTTTTTTAAGAGACAGAGTCTCACTTTGTCACCCTCAGTAGAGTGCTGTGGTATCACAGTTCACAGCAACCTCCAGCTTTTGGGCTTACATTGTTCTCTTGCCTGAGCCTCCTGAGTAGCTGGGACCACAGGTACCAGCCACAAGGCCCAGATATTTTTTGTTGCAGTTTGGCAGGGGCAGGGTTTGAACCCACCATCCTCGGTATATGGGGCCAGCGCCCTACCCACTGAGCCACAGGCACCACCTACCTGCCAAAATTTTTGAAAAAAATAAAATACTGATTAATAAGGATAATTCTGTGTAGAAGTATAAAAGTTATTCTATCTTTACTATTTTATACTTTCCTTTTTGCTTTACATAGTGGACATATATTTTGCTGCAAAAAATTATATTTAATATTATATTTTTTAAAAAGAAAACTTATGGAGAAGAAAATAGAAATCACTATCCCATAAATCAGGGATAATCATTATATTCTTTTCTATTTTTTTCATAATTGGGGCCATACTTGATGTATATGTTTGCATGGTATTGTTTTCTATATCCCAAGCAACTTTTCATAGAATTAAATATTCCTTGAAACATTATGCTTAATGGAATTATTTGCATAGAACACAATTTATTAGCCTTACTGACATTATGCACATAGACTCTCTTTTTAATTTTGCTTGGTCGGTGGGAATGGGGAATAGTGTGGTAGGACTGTCAGTCAAAAGTTCCAGTTTACACTTTAAAAATCAGATTAATACCCAAATTTGGCCAACCAGATGGTCACTTTCCAGTATTTTAGTGTTAAATATGAATGTCCAGAAAATAAAAAGCCTGAAAGCAGTTGAATTAATTCATCCAAGGAGATAACAGCACCTTACAAAAACCACCAAAAAGTCTGGGCTACCTGCTCTCAGAGTTTCCCTGGTGCCTGTCATTTTTCTAGTCTAGATTTTAGCTACCCCTAAACTTCGTGAACTGTAATGTCCTTCAACAACACTACTTTATACTTCAATGAACCTGACTCAGTTGCTAACTTTGAAGTTGATCGTGTTATTTCTCCATGAATTCCTAATTTTTTATATCCCTTTTAATCACGTTTTTCATTGAAACAATTAAGAACCTTAATTCTTACCACATGTCATGAATATAAACATGACATTATTGGCACACCAGAGGAATCAACGTCACCATTGTTTTGCTTCTGTCCACATTGTTGTTCATCATGTCTCTTTCAATACAGGAGTACAAACCTACACAGACAATTCCTATGACACAATGGGACTAGGGTATGAACAATGAAAAATCATTATCGATATAACACCAACAGCACCAATTTTATCAATAACAAAACATGATGTCAATTTAATCTTCTTTGCTTATTAGTTTGGTAGTCATAAGTGTAACCAATGACAATGTTATGGGCTGAATTTTTGTCTCGCACAAAACCTCTATGTTGAAGTACTAACCCCTGTAACTCAGAATATAACTGCACTTGGGAAAAGAGCCTTTGATAAGGCAGTTATGATAAATGAGGCTTTTAGAGTGGGCTCCAATCCACCATGACTGGCGTTAGGTTCTTATAAGAAGAAATTTGGACACAAAAATAGACACTGGAGATGAACGTGCACAGAAGAAAGACCAGGTGAGGGCACAGTGAGAACGCAGATGTCTGTAAGCCACCGAGAGGGGCCTCAAAGAAACCAAACCTGCCAATTCCTTGATCTTGGACACCAATCCTCCAGAACTGTAAAAATAAATCACTGTTGCTTAAACCACCTGTTCTGTGGTACTTTATCATGGCAACCCAATACAACAACCAGCGCTATTTGAATGGGACACCTCTATCTTAAGTTCAACAGTTTCCCAGTGGTGTTTATGAAACAAACACAGACTAGCAACATGGAAAGAACACGAACAATGTTTGTACAACTTCAAAAAAGCATGTGCAGTAGAGGAGAGATGTTTCTTAGAAGGAAGTTGTAATCTTTCTATAGAAACATTAGCTCAGTGTTGAAGAGCACATCACTATATTCTTAAACGTTTAGTAGAGTCACTAATATGCTTTCGATAATAAGAAAAATTTTGTCTTAAAGTTAAGTAAAAAGAGTGTTTAAAGGTTAACAGTAGTATCTGGCAACTTTCTCATATTTTACAGAGTTAAATGGATTCTCAAGAAGGGATAATCTAATTGAAACTTCATTTAAAAATACATCCTTAAAACACAATGAAAGAAATAATTGATGCTAAAATCATAGATATATGGCCAACAAATGAATAAGACAATTCAACGGGGAAAGAATAGTCTTTTCAACAAATGGTATTGGACAAATAGAAATGAGCAGATGAATGAACAGAGATCCCTACCTCATATTGGATATCAAAAGTTGACTCAAGCTGGATCTTAGACCTAAACGTAGGAGTTAAAGTATAACAACTAATTGGAAAAAAATGGGAGTAAATTTTTATGACCTCAGGATAGTCAACAACTTGTTGTATATGACACCAAAACCAAAAACGACAAAGCAAAAATATTAAAGTCAAAGATTAGCGGAGGTAAACACTCACAGGCTTCCATCTTAAAAAGTCTCTTCTGGGTCTGCACCTCATCAATGTGGTCCTTTCAGGGCAAAAGTCCATGCAAGAAAGACCAACGGGGTGACTCGGAATGTTTCTTACAGAGAGTTTGTATCAATGAAATAAATATTCTTATTCAAATTGATCTTTTCTTTATTCAGTAGTGTCTTTTTTAACATGTTTTTAGTCAACTTTGCTGCATTCTAGGAACTATAGCCCTTTTCAGAGAACTTTATAAACTGATAAAACTTCGTTTGCAAAAATAACTGATTTAAGTCTTTTTAAACCTAGTAACATCAGCATTAAGTACAAGTCTTCTATTAACTTGACATAGCTGTTTGAGTTTTTTAAAATAAAATCCAGGTGCAATTAGAGCCCTAAGCCTCGTCTCTTTGACTCCACTGATGTGAATGGGCGCCCGTAAGGTCCCACTTCTCTGTTTCTTCTCCTGGCAGGATCACTCACAAAGTTAGTGCTGCTCCTGATACTTATATGGCACTCTGCCCTCTGGGGCCTGTGTACCTTCTCTCTTCCTTCTGTCTACTTATGGGGATTGCTCCTTCCATCCCTCACCTCATTCAGATCTCTGCTTAAAAATCACTTTCTCCACCTCCTAAACATTAGCTTCTCTTTGCATGCCCCTCTTACCCTCACTGTCTCCTTATCCTGCATTATTTTTGTTCCCAAACTTAAATTTACTGATACTTCTTTACACATTGATTTGTCTATGTCTAACTCTGTCACTAGAATGAAGGCACCGTGTGGGCAGGAATTTGGTTTTATTCACCACATTTCTGCACCTAGAATAGTTCGCTTCTGTAGTTATAAGCAGGTACATTTCTTTTAAAATGGAGAAATGGAGCAGATTTGCGCAATCATTCTAAGTCAAATTATTTTTGAAATTTTGGCATGTAAGAAAGTAAATAAACTAGAGGTGGTGCGTACAGATTGCACCCGACCTGATTCCTCACCATCATGGCTAAGCTTCCTCACCTGCGTCACAGAGATGGTAAGAAATGGAGAGCACAGATGCTGCAGCCAGGTTCAAGGGTGGGCTCTGCTACTCACCTGACTGTATTATCAGGCAAGTTCATTTAACCTTATTGTACTTTAATTTCCTCCAATGTAAAATTAACAATAGTATCCACCTCATAAAATTAAATAAGATAATACTTGCAACATACTGCTTAGAATAGTGGCTGGCACAGAGTAAATGCTGTAAGTCTTTTTTTGTTAAGTAAAATAATAAATGGGGATCTAGAAACATGGACAAAAGAAAAAGTAGGAAAAGCAAAATTTAGAGCAGTTCAGAAAAGTTTGGTGAAATTTGGTGCAATTTTATTTTTTCTGATCATGATTTAGATTACACCAGTTTAGGGTAGGGTGGAGAAGATTCTGCACTGAGCTGTGAGGCATGCTTAGTAGACTAATGGGGATGTGAAAGGGATGTGCCTGCCGGAGCCCAGCCCCATGACCCTGAGAGTGACCAGCACAGGACTTTCCAACGCTGACCCTTCTCTCAATCCTATCCTTCCCTGGTCTCTTTCCCTCACCTCCTCCTTCTAAGGTAGCTGGGAGAGAACAAGCCCGTGCTCTTGACAACTGCAGGGAGGTTCATCCTCTCCAACTAGCCAGGAAGAAAATAATGCCTGTGTGAGTTCTCAAGCTAAATTTTGGAGGGATGCTTTTGTGTGTCAAGTTCATACCAACATAAGCCCCTCAGCAATGCCTGCCTGTGTTGTGCAAGAGATCACACACAGCAAGCTCCAGATGTTCCCTTCTGGGTCAGCACTTTCCAGAAAAGCTGCAATGCCTGTTGTGTTTTCCCTCCTTAAATCTGCGGATTCCCTGATAGTGCCCTGTAAATAAGGAGCGAGAATGTTTCTTATTGGATTCCCCTGTGAGATCCTGGGTTTTCATCCCCTGTGCTGGAGGTGATCTCCAGTCTGTCTGCATGCCCCTGGTATCTCTGCTTGGTAAGGCAGGCGCCTGGCTGGGCTCCCTAATGCCTTTGTGAGTACTGTGTACTTAATTAGGCCTCTGATTGTGCCCCCCACAAGAGATGGAGAAACCCTCTCCCCATGTCTAAGGAGTAACTGCCATTAAAAAAATGAGTCTCCAGATAGCAAATTTCTCAGCCAGAGGTGGCCCTATAAATAGGGTCTATTAATATTGACAGCCAAACCCAACATGTTATTTTTACCAGGATGAGCACTCCTGGTGCACTGGCCTCCTAAATAGATGTTTGAAAACAAAACAAAACAGACACAGACGAGCAGTATGAAGGAGGAAGGGCAAGTAGCCACACAGGTGAGGTGCAGCGAGTTTAATGCAAACGAACTCCATGGCTGGGTTTTACGTGATATAACCAGCCCCTTGTGCTCTATTCTAGTGGTTTATAACGTTACCTCATCCTCTCCACGAAATTGTTTTCCCGTAAATCTCTGTGGCCATCCATTCCTGTCTACACATTATGTTCCTAAAATAGACACCATCTAAAAATCTCTTCAAGGAGCTTTGTGGAGGAAGGCCTAGATTGCAACACTCCTCCTGGAAGAGAGCTGCAATGCTTAACAGCAGTTACAAAAGCACCAACCAGAAAAGAGTTCCGAAGGAGTTTTTCACCACACTTATTGTACCTCTGAAATGCACAGCAGAAGGAAAGGAGAGTGTCAGTCGCCCAGGGAGCGTGCGGAAGCTCCGAGATGCATCACGCTGGTGTGCCCGGTATTGCAGCAAGTAGGGGGGTGAGCTGCCCCCTGCTCCGGGCCAGGGAAACTCACGCAGGAATCACCAACCTCAGCATGGAATTTTCCTGGTTCTGGGGCAACATCCTCTTGGGGTAATTTAAAGTGCTTTTTGAAGGAATAGGTTCTGTTACTACACTAGTGCATCAGAAATACCCCGCAAACCCGCATATTCATAGGAAAAAAAAGCCACGTTTTATAGGTGCGATAGCAACGGCATTTGGCAATTTCCAAGTTTGCTACCGCACTTCAGAAATATTTAGTCACATGCACGTATAGACTGAAACACACCCTGCCTCGACTTCATCGTTTCATTGGACACGTGAAAAAGCACTTTCCCAACACTCGATTTAAACCAGTTTGTTAAAAAGCAGTGACCACGGCCAGTAAGTAACCAACAGGAACAAAAAGAAATGTGAGAAGTAAACGCAGCAAGGGGGTCGGGTCTTTAGAGACATACCTCAAACAGGTAGGAGAAAGGGAATGCATGATAACAAAGACGTTTGGAAAAGCCTCATGTCCACCCAGAAGTATTTCTTGTTCTGTTTGGAAAAGCAAGACGGTTCACACTGGGAACTAAGCAGCCTCTGCAGTATCATTGCTGATCTGATCGTGACCTCTGTCTAATTAAAAGTAAGTCAATCTTTCCTGTTTGGCATTGCATGGAAAAGGGGACTCCTTATCACCTCCCTCAAGTTTCTTTTTGAGTGTGGTTCAATAGGTGTTTGGGAGGAAAGTCATTGTCCCCCCCCCCCCGCCCCCCGGCCCCCTGCACCCTGGGCATGAAGCGTTTCTTCTCCAAAGCCCAGCGTCTGCCGGAGGAAGCTGAACGCCCTGCAATGCCAGTCCTGGGCAGCAGCCCGGCTGCTTTCTTCCCTTCTGTAGAGTTAAAACTGAGATCTAATTTTCGCTCTATCCTTAAGAACAATATGACCTCTATTCACAGCCAGCTAATCCACTTCCAAAGCGCCAGTGAAGGAGGGGGCTTCAAAGGGATCAAAAGGAGACCTTGACTAGGACAGAGGCGAGGAAAGGCAAGAACTGGCCAGACGCCAAGCTATTTCAGGCCAAAGAATCCCATCTTGTATCAAAATGCTGAACTGCAAAACAAACCTGATTTCAGTTCGTGGAAGGATGAGAGAGGAGAGAGAGGGGGCGGGGGAGGGGAAGAGAAGGGGAGAGAGAGAAAGGGGACGGCTGGTCCCAATACACATACGAAAACGGACTTCCTGCTCTGCCCAAATTGAATTTCCAAGGGATCTTTTCCCGAGGGATTAAAAGGAATGAATATAGTTAAAATCCCAAAGAAGCAGCTAGATGGCTTACCTGATTGAAGGGAAAATCACCCATCTGCAGTGAGGAACAGCATCTCCCAGAGACACGCTGTGAACAGTGCGCCTTCGGTTGCAATTGTTCAGATTCCTTCTTTCAAAAGGTGACCAAGTATTTACAAAGGCTGCAGTCTCACCGGGGAGCAGAACACACACACACAAGCACACACAAACGCACACACACACACATGCTCCAGAGACCTCTGCAGTATCCTCTCGGCTTCATCCTCGCCTCACTCTATGGTACCTAATACAAATCAGCAAATAGCTTGTTTAGGAAAAAAAAAAAAAAAGTCAAGACTGCATCTTACATTCCATCGCCATCTAGTGGCTAAATGTTAAATATTTTCTCACAATCCAGATACGGGTGTTCTCAACCTCTTCTCTCTCACAGCCTCCTTTCCCCCTTCTTTTCTTTGGCTCCCTCACTGTGGCTTCTTCTTATTCCTCCTTCACTGCCTATTGTTCCACAGTATCCTACACCTAATGGCTCAGAGATGAAAAACTTTAAAGACTAAATGTAGCTATTTTCAAGTAGTATATAAAAGACTTCAGTGTTGGAATAGTTTTTGGTGTGGAAATATTACTTTATTCCTATAACGAATCATTATTATCTTTTAAAATTAATTTTCTGGGGGATGAGGGTTAACAGTGTATGGCACACCTCTTGGTGACGGGACACAGTTATAAGAGGGACTTCACCTAACAAATGCAATCAGCATAACCTAATTCTTTGTATCCTCGATGAACCTGAAATGATAAAAAAATTATTTTCCTATGTTTGTTCTATCTTTTCGAGACAGGGTATTGCCCTGTTGCTCAGGCTGGAGTGCAGTGGTATAATCACAACTCATCACAGCCTGGGCTTGAGTTATCTTCCTGCCTCAGCCTCTGAGGTAGCTAGGACTGCAGATTTGTTTTTGCCACCACTTCTGGCTAATTTTTTTTTTTTTTTAAGAGATAGAGTCTCACTATGTTGCTCAGGCCAGTTGTGCACCCATGGCCTCAAGGGATCCTCCCACTTCAACCTCTGAAAGTGTTGTGATTACAATCGTGAGCCACTGCGCCCGACACTGTAAGGGTATATGGCACATCTCCTGGGTGTGGAACACAACGGCAACAGCAACTTTACCTAACAAATGCAAACATTGTAACCTAGTTGTACCATCTTATTAATATGAAATGAATAAATAAATAAATCATAGAATTTTTGAATAAAACTTTGACTTTTTATTCCACCAGAAGACAATCAGGTGGGTTTTTAATTAAAGATTTTTGTTTTTTACATTGGAGATATACTTGACATTTTCCTCATGTGTAATACTGTGTTTTAATAGCAGGTTCTGTATTATAGTGAACAGCTCATAGTGAGAAGATGTGAGTTTTACTTCAAGTTCAATGTTGAGGAGCATATGCCTTTGAGAAAGTCATTGAACACTTTTACAGAAATTTACATTTTTCACATCTTCATTTGTAATTAGAGAGTAAACAAGACTTTCTTTCCATTCCAAATTTCTATGGTTTTACTGTATTTTACTCCAATGTTATCTCCATGTTGTGGATACAATCTAAAGCTTAATCACAATAACATGTTTTAGTAAGTAACTATACATTTTGACTACAATTTCATATCATCTATGGAAAGAACTATGGAAAGATATTGCATTAGATTTTTCTAAGCTAATGGAGAATTCATGATGAACTATTTATAACTCTGAGAATTGAAAGTAGAGTTTTCTGTTATTATATTAATATATTTTGTATTTTAAAACTCAATCAGTCTTTAACATTTTGTCATGTATAAACACATGATGAACTATGTGTAGATTAGTCATGCAGTGAATATCTCATCCTGGTTGTTTTCTCGTTGCCACCTAACACACTTATTGATAACTATAATTGCATGTATTTTATGATTTATTAAATGACATCACTTTCAATATTTACTTTTTCTCTTCCTTCCTATAGATGGTGTGATAGGTGCTTTAGTATTATTATAATTATTCCCATTGTATGCAATTGAGAATACTGAGGTTTTCTGAGCCATACTGGAGATTTATTCAAGGCTGCATAACTTGTAAAACGATAAAACCAGGATGTTGGTTCTGAGAACCCAAAGAACAATCTGTTGTTCTTTGCAGCACACCTAAAAGTCCACCTTTATTTTCTTGTTCTAGAATCACAGGAATGTAATTTATATATTGTTGTTTACAAATAATTTACTAGCCTAATTGTGGACTCATTAGTCCACACCAAGGATCAATCTTTTTATCTATTAAAGAAAAAAATTGAGTAAGATAAGTTCCTGCTCCATATCAAATAGTCTATACTATACTTTTATAAAAGCCAATCGGAGTACCATGGATGGATTGATTTGAAGTTACTCAAATGATGTTGGGAAATAATGTTGCTCAGTCTCTGGGAGACTCAGGACAATGCTGGAATAAGGTAAAGTGTTGCTCGGCCAATAATTATAAATAATTACCAGGATTTTAAAGATTAAAAAAACAGGTGGGGCGCAGTGGCTCATACCTGTAATCCTAGCACTCTAGGAGGCCAGGGCAACAAGATCACTTGAGCTCAGGAGTTCAAGACCAGCCTGAGCAAGAGTGAGAATCCGTTTCTACTGAAAATAGAAAAAAATAATACGAATAAGGACACAGATATAATCTAGCAATGGGGAGGGGAAAGGAGTAAATGGAAGAGGAGAGGACAGAGGGAGATTGGCTGGAGGAGGGAGGGCATTTAGCAGGATGTCACCTAATGTGCACAATATGAAAGTGATCAACACACCCCTTGGGTGAAGGGCTGAACTACAATTGAACCTTGGCTTATAATTGAAAACAATGTAACCTAAGGATTTGTACTCTCCTATTAATTTGAAGTTAAAAAAAAATAAAATAACTAGTCGGACATTGTGGCAGGTGGCTGTGGTCCTAAGTACTCAACAGGCTGAGGCAAGAGGATTGCCAAGCCCATGAGTTTAAGGTTGCTGTCAGCTGTGACGAGGTCATGGCACTCTACCCAGGGCAAAAGAGCGAGACTCTGTATGAATAAATAAATGAATAAACAAACTAATATGCAGTATTTTTTAAAATGTAAGACTAACATATACCATATGAATAGTATCTGAGGTTTAGATGTATAGGCATTCAAAATAAGAACATTGTTAGCCACACTCTTCAATGCCTTCTAAGTGCATATTACAGGTGTAATTTGTCTGCCCTTAACCGTTTCCCAGCTGTGATCCCTAGAGTTGAATCAGCTCTCCTGGCTGCAGAGGCCCTGAGAAGGGGAGGGTATTTGTGCAGCTGACCCCAGACAAACACCACATACGATTCTGGCAACTCTGAGGTAAGCCTGCCCTTCCCCATTCAGAGTCAGGACCAGGTAGGCCAGAATGCCAAGATAAAAGTCATGCAGAAGTGGAGGAAAAAGTGGTGAAAAGAAACAGAGGCAGAAACTCTCTGAGACCTCAATGACTTTCCTTTTTCTGGTTCCAGTCCTTAACAAGACCCAGAGACATTTTTTTTTAATTGAGTCATAGCTGTGTACAATAATTCATCAGACCTAAATAAACTCCATTTTTGGTTAATCAAACTTAGCTTCTATTACTCTGTGAAGTCTTAACCAGTTTACTTGCTTCAAAGGAGCTGCAAATGCCCCATCTATCAAGTACTGTTTATATTCTGGGTGTCTGACAAATATTTCTATACTTCTTCAAACACCTGCCATATGTCAAGCATTTTTTCCAGGTACTTATGTTAGTTACATCAATGAACAAATAAGGTCAAAATCCTCCCTTTTTGGTGTTTACATTTATATGTCAGTCAAATGGAAATATGCCGAAGACAGCCAGCATGCCCACCATCCTTCCTTCCACCTCTATGTCTTCTCACAACTTTCACTTCTCTTGACAGTTCTTTCACCCATCCATACATGGAAAATTCTACCAATGGTTTAAATATATAGATCAAAAATTCTTTCTTCTCAATTCTAGGTCAAATATTCTTTCTTCTCTGATGTCTTTCCTATTTTCTCTGTAGGCAGAATATTTTTTTTCTTTTGTTAATTATGGAAAAATTTTGTGTTTCATTTCATGGAATAGGGTCATTTGCTAAAATTAAAAGCATTGAGCATGAAAGAATAAATGGCTATTTTCACACAGACTCTGAAAAAGAGCCAACACGTCCTACCAGGGCTCAGTGCATATTGTTAGCAGATTGCTACTCTCTTCACTGACATCTCATTCATCAGAACTGAAGCATTGAAAACTTTAAATATTTCTCATTTAATTCCTGGAATAAAGGCAAAATATGAGATTTTCATGAAATCAGTACAGTATATACTTAAAACATCTATTTTTAAACGCTGAGGAATGATAAATTAAAATCTAGCTACATCTGCACTAATTTATACTGCTCTTTCACTTGAGCATGTGCTAAGAGTTAATGAATATATTATGTTTGGTTTCCAGAAAAAAACTGCCTATGAAATCACTTCTGTGTTTTCTTTGCCATTGTGTGGTAGGTTGTTTTATTGAGAGATAATTTTGTCTATTTCTTATTGTTCTATTTCCAGTTTCAAAAAATGAAAAGGCAATGTCCTTCCTCTTTCCCCACTCTTAAATCCAGCCATTCCAGCGAGGCCCTTTATGATATTGTGTCAGAGTTGGGGAGACTTTACTCTCCATTTACATGTGAAAACATGGGCCAACTACATTGGCTAATGGGGCTGTGCTGTGCCTTTTCTATGAGAAAGTTTCTAACAAAGCAAGGAGAATGAAAGCATAAGATGTCCTTTAGTCTTTGTATGACTCTCTGTCCTGAGAATTTGGTTGTTACTTTGTTACAGCTATATTAATTGCACTATTCAATGCCAAAACATAAAAGGGAATATTGCAGTGAGACATTACCTCTGTTAATACAACTGGGCATTAAAGAGAGAGTGAAGTCACTCATGTGGAAAAAAATGTGCCAGGTGTTTTTGTCTGTCTTAATAACACACATAAGAGAGTCTTACTAGAATCTTGAAAGAGTTCAAGGAGAGAGTTACCTCAATGTCAGGAGGGCAGAGAATGATTCATAACAAAGTATTATTCAATATTTTCTTGCTTGGAAAATAAAGGTGTTATTAAAACATTCTTTCAGATATCCGTCTCTTGGAGTTCTGCATCTTTTATTCAGTTTCCTTATAAAGAGAATTTGTTAATTAACTTTAGGCCTGGCAAAGACAAGGAAGTTGCTCTTGATTTGTGGCCAAAAATTTCCCAAAGTAATGGTCAAATCATTATGTTTTGAATTCTTGAGTCCTCTGCTCAGAGTTATAAATGGCATTTGTGTTTTAAGGCAGAAAATGGTTTTAGATTCTTCTGTAATTTGTTTAGGAATCTGTGCTTACTGAGTGACATGAGCGGAACCCTCCACTCCCCTGAAAGGAAAGTAAGTGATCGGACTGTAGTAGCTGGAGGCGAACTTGGGTACCTTGAGGTGGTGTCCCAGAGGAGACGGCAGTAATGACACAAAAGACAAAAGATTTGGGTAGGAACAGACCTTCCCATGGAATGGTGACTCCAACATAGATAACAAATGCCAGAGTTAGTATTGGCACCCAGACCTCATGATCCACAGAACCACTATATCATTACCTGAATTCAAATCCTGGCCTTTTTCTCTCATGATCAGAAAACTCAGCTACAGCACAGCACTGATGTCACCCCACAGTAAATATAATTTACTACTTTAAGTTTTTGCTTTTGTACATGTAAATTTTCTGGGTTTTTTTTTTGTAACTGTAGTTTTCTGCAAAGATTTACCAATTTCTTACTCTCACCCAAACATTTACTGACCCTATGTCTTTAAAAGCCACTCTTTTAGAAATGGAAACCATTTCCTAGCAGAAAATAATGAACTCATATATTTTTAAGTTAATTTGTCCTTTTTAAAATGAGCCAGAAATGAATGCGGCATTAACCTATTAGATAAATAAATCCAGACACTGGAAAGAATTATCTTTTAGGACAAAAGACACCCAGATTTTCAGCAACTTTAAAGTTACAATGTCCTGATAGCAAAATTGGCCAATTGTTTTCATAATATTTTATGGACACTAACATGAACATTTGAAAGTGTAGTAAACTCCATGCAACTCACAAATGAGAATAACTCAAACAATCAGTTATCTTTTCAAACATGATATAAAAATATATGAGGGCTCCCCTCATCCCTTGCAACTGGAATTCAACAGTCAATGCTGTTGTAGGCTTGCAATTGTGGGTTCATGGATTACCATTTTATAAAATCACTAATTATAAGCCTAAAAAATTGAATTTTTTTTTACAGGTTTGATTCTAAAGTATCTATATGGTCAGTGATTTTTGTGAGCCCACACAGAACGATTTAAAGTTATATAAAATTTATCTTAAAATTACTCCCATTCTGTTCGTTCTCTGTCTCTCTTTTTCTGGTAGCAGAGGAGCAAGACTAGTACTTACTTTTCTTTCCTTACCACAATGCAGAAATTTAAAGTGGAGAGAAAGGAGGGAGCCTGTGGGATTATGATGAAAATCACCAGATCCCCCCACTAGTCTTGCACTCCCTCCCTGCTATTCTGTCCAAACACAGAAATCTGGAGTTTTATTATAAGTCCATGGACGATCATTTACAAGGATGTAGTTGCTCTTTGGTGGAAGATTCACTGCAATTTCCTTTCAATTACATTGGCAGTCATTGGTGTTAGAGATGAAAATAATGGTATTCTCAAACCAAATAAATAGTTTTTATGGATACAACACAATATGTCAACCTGTTCTGTCAAAAGGAAATTAAATATATGGATGTTAAGCATCTAATGAGGTCAGCATCATAATACAGGTTTAAAATGTGTATTAAATTGTAAAATCACTTTAAATACTATCACTGTTCCTTCATATACTACTAAACAAGCAATATTTTAAGTCATTTCCGTGCTCTGTATACATCTTCAATTCTTTATGATTCGGAGGTCTGGTTTATTTTAACCTGTTTTTTTCTTCAGCTAGTGTATAAGAGTACATTATCAATATTTACTGAAGATGACACAAAAATGTCATTTTTCATCATGATAAACTCTTGGCCTTTTCCTGAACAAGTCCAAGGCCATCACACCTTCACTGCTCTGCTTCCTTCGTTTCCTCTGCTTGGAGGAACTGCCCTTCTGGGATCACCTCGCACCCCACTCTCATCTGTGCACGTCTCCAGTGTCGGACCTGCCCAATGATCACTTTGAGATCGAGAACGCTGTCTTATTTTTTCTGTTGTTGTTTGTCAAACTTAACTCAGTGTCTGCCCCTGAACTAAGTTAGTTTCTGAAGATGGACTGATAATATCAGGTATTGATGAACAAAAATTCCAGAAAGGAATTCCAACAATATCCGGAAGTGGAATAAAATAACTTGCTAAACCTCATAAAAAAGAATGTCAATGGACATAAATTATTACTCTGTTTTATGAATGTGCTTTTCTAATCATTAAGGGATCGTGTACCTAGAAAGTTCTCAGAGATTGCCCAGACCAGGACTCTTATTTTGAATAAGAGGAAACTGATGCCCAGAGAGGTGACGTGACTCCTCCAAGGTCACAGACACAGTTTTGTACCACAAAAAGTCCATTCAAGTTTTTCCACAGTTTAACTGCAAAGGAAATTAATATTGAATAGGTGCATCAGCACATAAGAAGCAAAATGGAAATGAGTGAAGTATTTCTAGATATGCCACAATTGATTTTCACTCACGTTTTGTCAGAGAGATGGATGTGATAAGGGTGTGACTACAGTTACTGTTTAAGAAGGTGATGAACCAACCAACATAGGTTTTAACAAAGAATTAAAAAAGTGACTGTCCTTCAGTTCAGCTACACATATTGTTCTTAAATATTAACCACAAAGCTCTCAAGTTCAAGGGCATGAGCTCCAGGGCAGACTACAATATTGCCAGCTTCAGGAATGTAGGCCTAAAGAGAGCCCCAGGAAAATATCTAGGAAGTAAATGATCTTGAAGTTCTAGAATTTCTGCAAAAAGTCAAAATATAATCTAAAAGCACATTTTGTTTCCTTAGCACAATAAAATGTGTTTACATGGCAGTTATCTTTTATATAGGAAAACAATATTTAATGTTTCACATGCTTAATCTTTATGCCTGTCCTTTAAATATATCAAGGATTCATAAAGCTTTGCCTCCTGAGAGAAGATCAAGGTACATCACAGTATTTAAAGCAGTATGCCCAGATCCACTGCCACAAGAAGATAAAGAGAAATCAGAAACATAAATGTAAATAAAGAAACTTCATAAACAATTATAGAGAACAGCTTACTGTGATGGAGTCTAGCTTACAAGTGTTCTTTCCTATGCTATTAAGTTAAACACAATGCTTGGGTTCTTACCTGATTTATTTAATTTAGCAATCCCTCTCATTTGCAAAGACAAATCAACTAATGCCATTACTAAGAAAAATGTGATTGATTATGGAACTCAAAGGACAATTTGCTATTTAAGTGTGTCTTTAAATCAGTCACATCACTTTCCTACCTAATGAAGAGGTTTAATTAGTCTTTTTATGAAGACTTTCTTCACACCAAAGAAAATGCTTGAAATTTATGAAGACAACTCTTTATTTACATAATAAAACTGAACTTTGCCACAACTTAGCATAAGCAAATATGTGGTTCCTTTTCCCCTAAAGAATGCATGTCAACATCTTTTTTTTTTTTGTTTCCTTCAAAGGCAGAAAGCCATTGACTTTACCAGGAGTGCGCGCGTGCACACATGTCTATAAAGTATGTGTCATTAAAATTAGGTTCTACCATATTTCTCAAGGAAATTAACACTTCTGATACATCCCCAAGCAGTTCTGATCTTCAGAAATCAGTTGACAAACTTAAACAAAGCATATGTTATCCTATCTGTTATTCTCTCTTCCCTTGGGAAAAACAAGAATTCTATCATAGCCTAAAAATGGACAACATCCATTAGGACCTACACAGGAACTTAAATTCTTTAAAAGATTAGCAAGTAAAGGAGGAAAGATGACATTTATATTTAGTCTAGTTTTCCTGGAACATCTGGACAATCTGGGGGCCTGTGAGCTGAGTTGCTTTTTCCGGGATTTCTCTCATTCATATCTGATGGTGGAGCGCCGAGATGTCATGCCCGCACCCAGGACCGTGTGGGTGCAAATGTGAGGGAGTGAGGTGTTGGGCATGGCTACACAGTCTTCCTCACCTGTCTGTCTGCATTGCACGAAGGCAAATGCATTCCTTGGCTTGTTATGGGATGCTGAAGTGATAGAACCACTTTGTCTCAGTAGTTTGCATGGCACTTGATACATAAAGAAGCTCAGACTAGTGTACTGATTTTCTTGTTCCTCTAGGTCTTTACGAAGGTCTCTTTTACATTTTGGTTGCCCTTATTTTGTTACAGTAACCTGTACTCCTGGGATGTAATCATTTACATTACTGCTCCCTTTACTCTTTCAGCAACTAAGCAAATGCAGAGTGGGGATCTTTCCATGACTTCAGTAAGGATGAAACTCAGTTGTCATTTGCCCTATTTTATATGGTGGTTATTTCTAAGATTGTGTGTGTGTGAGAGAGAGAGAGAGAGAGAGAGCGTGTGTGTGTGTGTGTGTGTGTGTGTTCTACGTGAATGCACATACACTCACAGTTGTTTAAGTTCTATTTTCCCTTTTTTGTTCCTCTGCTTTTTGCTCTATGGAACAGTAGTACCTTTACCCATATTTCCATCTGCCAATGTCTCCTCTCTTGGGCACCATGACCAGAGGAAAACATCTGTTGCTTTAAAATTATTCAGTCAGGTTTCTGACAGGTAATAAATGCTCCTCCCAAAAATGGTTGAACAAAAATAACTTACAGAGAAACTATTAAATATTTCCAAGTAGATAAGGATCATTGGCGCAGCACCCAGGAACTAGCAATAGAGACAGCTGGTGCCTTTCTGCCAGAAATATCGTCCCAGGCAAGAGGAGAGGGACGGCAAAGCCAGATCTCAGTAAGAGCCGGAGCATGGATCACCACAGCTGGAGGTTTAGCTGAAGAGGAGAGAAACTACTAGAAAGTGAGAAGTATAGGTGGCGCCTGTGGCTCAGTGAGTAGGGCAATGGCCCCATAGACTGAGGGTGGCGGGTTCGAACCCAGCTCTGGCCAAACTGCAACCAAAAAATAGCCCGGTGTTGTAGCGGGTGCCTGTAGTCCCAGATGCTCGGGAGGCTGAGGCAAGAGAATCCCCTAAGCCCAGGAGTTGGAGGTTGCTGTGAGCTGTGATGCCATGGCCTTGGCACTCTATCAAGGGCGAATAAAGTGAGACTCTGTCTCGTAAAAAAAAATTAAATTAGAAAGTGAGAAGTGATGGGGGGACTGTCTCTTTTACTGCTAAAACCTGCTCTTGACTGAGCCTGAAGACAGCCGACAGTCAAGGGCTCCCAAATTGACCAAGTGGCCTTTGGGGGCTGCTAGTCTTGCCGCCACCTGGCCTGTTTCCCACACCTGACCCACAACTCACCACCACTAACACTCCCTTCCCCTGCTGCATTCCCTGACATCCCCAGCTCCCACCACTAGCTCTTCTTTTAGGGCTCCAGCCCTTGCTGGACTCTGGGAACGAGGTTCTTTCTAGGTACCCACTTAGTCCTTCACATTGCCACAAGTCCCTGGTTGTTTCATTATCTTGTTTTGTCTGCTTTAAACCTGCTCTTTGTAGAATCCTTTCCTCATTAAAGCACCCATCCGTTTGCAAGCCTGGGGAGGATGGGTTGTAAGGTTACCAGATGTGAAGTGTTGATGGGAAGGGGGTAAAAGAACCACCGCATCCCATCTTACCTCTACGCATCCCATCTATCTCTAAAAATACTTCTTCCTCTTTGCTTAAAAAGCAAACACACGTATTTAAAATATTTTGCCGAGATGAACAAAATCTTTATGAGAAAATATTGTGTTCAATACTTTAACCCTTAGCACAGTGCCTAGTTATGATAGATACCTAGGAATATATATATTGATATTCAAACATTACTATTGTCAAATAAATTCTAATAATACATGTAATTTTAGAGAAATAGTAATTATTGCTAATATTTATAAGGATTTATTACATGCTGGGACTTTGAAACCCTATAGCAATCCTATGACAGAGATACTATTATTGTTTTGTCATCATGATTTCACGGAGGCAATCATGAGGCAACTGAAAGTCAGAATAGTTGAGTTTCTTGGCCAGGGACACAGAGTAAGGAAGTGACTGAGTGTGGTTCTGAAACCAGAAGTCTGCTCCAACATACCTAATTGTACCATAAAGCCATACTGTATTGTTTCATACAAAACTCTCTGCAGTGTCACATTACTAAAATCATGGTGGCAAGTCTCTGAGAGTCAAGTTCAAAGGCAAATAAATCAGAGGTGACAGGATGATTCCTTACTGGTCAGGATTAGATCACATTATGCTCACACAGAAAAGGTATCTCTACATGTGGCCAAGCTAAGATAGGGTTTAGGTGTGTACACAGGATAGATCCACAGCCTGGATTTCTGTCAAATGTGTTGGGGGCAGCAAGCGGCAGGGTGGGAGGGTGGCAGATGGCAGTTCTTCCTTCTCTCTTGTTTTGATTTCTCCAATATTCCACAGCATGTGAACGAATGTGACTATGTTTGGAAATACTCTCACCAAGTTAACAAATAAACTAAATACATAAGCAGTGGAGGGGAGAGGCTTGCCTCAATCTGGAGATGCTTTAGCCTCCAGAAGTCTAAATTTGTCAAAAACAGAAAAGCTAACAAAGCAGAATTGCTGATCATGAACATTTGACAGCACGATTGCTTTGGCGAAGCTTTATGTTGCAAACATCATAGTCAATGAGGTGGTTTTTCTCAGCTCATTTTCTAAAAATAAGTGCTTTCTGGCCCTGCTTGATGTTTGTGAAGTTACTCACCACACAAAAACATGATATTTTCTAAGTATTAAAGCCTTACTTCTCAAAGTGTGGCAGTGAGCTAGTCTTAGAAAGTTGTTGAAAATGGGGACTCTGCTCCACCCAGACCTGCTAAATCAAAGGAGTATTTTAACAAGATTCCCAGGTGATCTGGGTGCACAGTGGAGAAGCAGTATGGTCCAGTACTCCTGCCATGCCCGGCTCCGCTGGCCTCAGCTCTTCACCCCCACCTACTGCCCTCTGCGTACAGAACTGGCAAATCTCTTCTTACAATTCCTTGGGCACTCCCATTTACTTTTGGAGGTGTGGTTGTTCACACACAAACACCAAACAAGCACCTAACCTAGTCCTTAAGTCATATTTTGAACATCAATTGATCAGCATGGCTCTTTAAGTAAATATTATCTTTCCAGTTTCTCTTCCCCAAATTCATTCTGTTTAAAGTTTCATTCATTCTGTTTACAGTTTCTTTTGCATGTCTTCCAAAATTCTTTGTGTATATATAAGTATCTGAATTATATGTTTTATATTTTTCTTTTTTCAGAAATAACATCACATAAAATATATGGCTTGTACCTCATCTGATTTATGTAAATTTTCTCTACTGTGTTCTCATGTTATTAAAGGATATTTCCTTATGTGTGAAGAGGGATACACCAAAAGTTATTCAATCAATTCTCAAATGGTGTTGTTTCCTTTTTGTTGTTGTTGCTGTTCCAAACGATGTTGGTGTAAACATCAATGTACAATTGCGTGTCCCATTTGTGCAAGTTTTTTTAAGATAAATTCTCAGGAAATGAATCTGCTGGGTGGAAAGGCATGTGCCTTCTAACATGGTAGATATATTGATAAACTTCCCTCCAAATATATGACACCATTTTAAGTTCCAGTATCACCATAAGGTACAAATTTTCCAAACCTAGGAATCATCACTTTTTTGTTTAATTAACTGGGAGGTAAAATTTAGGCCATGTCTTGATTTCACCTAAGAGTTTCTTTAAGATATTTAATAGGAGATACACAAAGAAGGTTGAGGAGAAAGAGGAAGTGCATTGCAAGGAGACAGGATATGTAAACAGGTGTAGGTGTGGCGTTGTGGAAGTGGCTTGAGTTTGGATAGGTGGGCTTGTGACCAGATGGCACAGGGACTGGCACGCCTGCTAAAGAGGGAAAGATGGAAGTGTGTTCATGAAGAAACCAGGAGAAGTTGATGCTGTGAAGGTAAAACCAAATAGTTTGTGCTCTCTTCCCATCAGTTTAAAGGAACCATCAATTCCCTATTAGGTTACTGACTGATAAGAGGAGGAATTTGGGTGGCACCTGTGGCTCAAAGGAGTAGGGCATCAGCCCTATATGCCAGAGGTGGTGAGTTCAAACCCAGCCCTGGCCAAACACTGCAAAAAAAAAAAAAAAGCAAGAGGAATTTATAGTTTCTATAGTAGTGTCCTTAAAATTGTCTTATTTGTTCCTAAAATCCAAGATATACAAGATGGATGTGGGTGTGGGAGGCTTAGCTAATTGCTATGTAGACAATGTTTTATCACTCTGGAGGCCAAACTCAAAAACTTTATTTATTTGTTTGGTGTCCCAGATGTGTCCATTAACATAAGGTGATTTCTAATGCTTTTACCAAAAAACTGTAAATTTGAAATGTAAACACTCTTTCTTTCATTGTCACCTTCCTTTCTCCCAATGTGAGATGGTCACGATAACATTCCTTAGGAATTTCATATCGAAGGTTGGCAATTGTTCGAACTTTTCTTACATCTGTAAATGAAGCAACTCCAACAAAATACCTGACAACTTTTAGAAATCTTATTCACTATATTCGTTGTTGAATATAAAACATCAGAAAAATTAAAGATAATGCCACTTTATCAGGGAGCTATAATCGCATTTAAAACAAAACAAAAAGGATTAATTTTCAAAAATCAGCATATTTATCAAACAAATTCCAGATCATAAGCCAAATGTGACTAATGATACATTTTAGAGTAAATCATGAAAACAAAAATATCAACAATTACATATTTTTCTTAGTTATCAATGTATACATAACATGGATTTATTAAATAAAATTATCTTGGATTTGGTTGATATTGGAATGATTATATTGCAGAGTTAAACTCACTTACACAGAATATTATAACTGAAAAAAATCCAAAGAATTTTCTAATTCAGACTGTTAATTGACAAAAAATTTATTTTGGTAAAAATGTGTTTGTTTGTTTGTTTGTTTTTGCTTTATCTTTAGGCCCGAATTGTTTTTCAAAATAAATTAAATCAGTATAAATTTAAGTTCCTTTTCCAATAATACTTAACTTTTCCCCAAATAGTCATTCCTTTTATTTTCGAAAAAAAAGTCTATATTTCCTAGACTCTTCAAATCTCTGAAAGAATTATTTACCCTGATAATATAACTTTTCATGAAAAGGGCTGACAATTTAGAAAAATAATGATTAGAAAAAGAAAAAAAAAATTGCAGCCTATTCATTTTAGGACGTTATATTTTAAAAAATGCCTTTAGGTATGGAGAGAGAGAGTTCAGGTAATCATCCGCCATCAATCTGCCTTGTTCTACCCAAGCAGGAGTGCTTAACTCAGGTTTGAACACAAATCCCTGGATCCAGCATCTTTTAAGTCCAAAATTCTTGTATTGTTATGTATGCTTAGTTGTTTGGAAGATACTAGAAAGACTCCCAGAGAAAGCCCAACATATTTGAGAGTATAGGATGCCAAATATTATTACCACAGACTATTATTTTCTTCACAGATGACCACTTAATATGTGACAGACACTGTAAGAAACACTTGATATAACTTGTTTAAATTCTGAGAAAGAGGTATTATGCTAGTCACATGGCCACTGAAGAAAATGAGATTTTTCAGAGCAGTTAAATAAATTATCAGTGGTCACAGAAGTAACCAGTGTAAGGAAGGGAAGTTTTGACAATGAACTTGAACACCTAACTCCAGAATGTTAGTTGAAAACTTCTACTCTGAACATGAGATTTTAACATTGAGCTGAGTCACAATTTCAGTAAAAACGGACTTTATATATACATACTGCATATATACCCCAAGTTCATTTGAAATTCATTGTATTGACTATGACTGTGTTTAAATTAGCTTTGTGCACTTTTTTCTGAATTCATATTATAAAATGAAGTAAAATATTATTCTTCTTGGGGTATTTATTTTAAGACAAAAATAAAGAAGGAAGTAACTTTGTAATCCAGGAACTGGGACGTTTGTATTATAAAAGAGGAATTTATATTTGATGTTGGGAATAATGTTTCACAGGTAAATCTGAGATTGTCTCTGGATCCAACCCAAAAGGATTGTCTCAAGTGAAATAAAGGCAGCAATGATAGCAAATGAGAGCTGCAAAGAATTCCAATGTAGTGCAGCCATGAGTGAATTCTCTTAGGAGAATTTGAATTTTTTATTCTTCTAGATCTCATGTGAAAACTTGTACTTAAATGGACTGGGGTGAATAATGATAGGTAAAGTCCAAAATATACAGAAACTAGGTAGTGATGCTAGTAATTTGATATTTTTTCAATGAGCAATTACTGAAACTCTCTGCATGCTGCACACTCAGGTGAAAAGAGAGCGTCTATTGCTAGTTGGTCCCATTTGGCTGCTGAAGACAGAGCAGATGGCTGGGTCAAAGCAGTAACTCTGCTAACGATAAAGTTTAGGTAAATTGAATCAGTTTCTTTAAAGGGAAATAATCCCATCCTCATGAAGTTTTTTTGAGAGCAATATTACATGTGACTACAACTAGTATAATAAAAGGTGTGTTGAAATCATTCTATAGGTACTTTTGTAACACATATAAAAACAACTAATAGTGCATATTATACAAATAAATGTGTGGTAAGTCAGAGATGATACATTAATCCTAGGAATTAAAGCCAAATATTGTTAGCATATCAGCCTTTATATATGCTCTGAAAGACAGAGCAGGAAGACTTTTGAAATAGGTCTTTTATCAAAAATCACTTAGAAATGATACTTAACTCATCATATCCTCCAACTACCAACATTATTGATTCTTGTCTTGCAGAACAGTGGAAAGAAAAATACATTTGACATGTGGAGATCTTAAGCTTTTATTGTCTTATTGTAACATGATAAAAAGTAATAGGAACTGACTTATAGGGTTCCTATGGTCTCAGAAATGATATATCTAAAAAATTACCTGGAAATACAGATAAAATCATTCAGATATAAGCCATAATTATTTTTGATTAATATAAGTATAGCTACTTATATCTTAGATTAAATTACTTAATTCACAGATATTTCAGAATAATACCTAATTTAAATTTGTAGCACAGTATCCTGAAGATAATGTTCAACTCTTAAGGGAAAAAAAATGTGTGGGTGTGTCTGGGTGTGTACAGCTGGGTGTGTTTTTGCCATGCATACCAGTTCCAGAAAATGTCCAAACTGAATTAATGAATTATCTGAGGTAAAATTTTGTGAAAAGAGGTTAAAATTCTGAGACTCTGGCATATCACACATGTAATTTTAAGGGCCAAGAGCAATCATTTAGTGTGACTTCTAAAGATATAAAAATGAAGTTAAATTCAATATTCCTTCCATCCCTATTATTTTTTGGGTTTTTGATTCTATACCATGGCCTTGGCTGCCTCCTGTGAAGGACGAGTGGTCCTAAATGGAAAGCTCTGCATCTCCTAAACTCTGCAATGAGTTTGGGGATATTTGCATCTGGATAGAAGAGCTGTGGAAAGCTAGAGCACTCTGTATACTAAGAGGAGAAGAATTTGGAGTGCTCAGGTCTTAAAAGGTGGTCTTAAATGGGGAGCAGAAACAAGAGACAGGGGAGAAGCCCAAACTGTAATGGAAAGTGTTCAATCTAGTGACAGATGGAATCTGGGTCACCTAGGAGAAGGGTGAGATGATATACCTAGAGCCAGGTCTCCAGGACACAGAGGATGATATGAGACTTCAAGTCCTTGAAAAGTTTCAGAGGGATTTGTATGTCCATCGATGGCAAATTGGTAGACATTTGAGCACATCTCATCTAGAACTTCAAGGGAGCAAAGAGAACTGAGCGAATCCTTGGGTTATATAAGTAAAACATTTTTATTTATTTGTAATTTGCCTCCAAAACAATGACTACATTGGTTGCATTTAGAATAATCCATCTTTTCACAGTAAAGTTAATCTTTATCGGTGGTTCCCAAATAGAGTGGGGGAGCAATTCTCCCTTCAAGGGGACAGGTGTCAATGTCTGAAAATACCTTTGTCACAGAGGGGATTGCAACCGGCACTTTGTGGATAGAGAACAGGATGCTGGTCTGCATTCTACGATGCAGAGGACAGACCCTACAGCAAAGATTGCTGATCTGGAGCGTTAATAGCACAGTTTAGAAATCCTGAACTTAGGGCAAGTTCTCATTTTACAAGCAAGAAAGTAAACATGAAAGAGGTTCAGTGATTTGTGCCAAGTCACATGGTGAACGAGTAGCGGAGGTCAGTCGTCTGGTGTTCTCTTATCACAATGTTTGATGTCTAAGAGCTGTTATTCTCAAATGGAACTGTTGGAAACTAGGGCTTCTTGTTTAGTTTTAAGATGTACTAAACCATTGAATAAATCTTTAATAGGTAGCACTGCTTACATTAAAATATCTAGGCAAAGAGAAAAATAGAGAATTATGTAACATATGTTTGATTGTATATAGTAAGAACCATTTTCATGATATTTAACCAAAATACTACCCATCATAGTGGTTCTCAAACTTTTAGCATGCATCACAGTTACCAGGAGGGAGGGCTTGTGAGAGCACAAATTCCTGGGAACCACCCCTAGATGTTCTGACTCAGTAAATCTGCAATGAAGCCTAAAAGTCTGCATTCCTAACAGGTTCCAAGATAATCCTGATTTTGCTAATTAGGAAACCACAGTTTGAGAACCAGAACCACTGGCCTAGCATTTGGTAGCTAGTTAGTAAATGCTGGCTTAATATTGTAGGTTTTTAAAAATATAATCTCATCAGAAAACATAAATTCACTGTAGCCCAGATTAATGTATATGCTAGTTCACACTTAGAGTAATACAATCATACAGATGGCAGAACCAGAACTAATTTAGATCTCATTTGATTCAGGTCTCCCATTTTGAAAGTGAAGAAATTAATACCTTTTAAACTTATTACCTCAAATAAGAACCCCTTTTAAGAACAGCCAATAGAAACACTATTAAATTTAAAACAATTGTAGACAATTTGGGTTTAACATTATTATTCTAAAGATACATAAACTCAAAGTCTGTAAGTAAAATTAACATCATTAATAAATGATGCATTGATCATGCATCATTTCTGACATTACACTTTACAGGAACAGTCTAAATTCCAAAGTAAAACCTGGTCTGCTGGACTTTTACGTCAAGCTGTATCTATGGGGAAATGACTATTGATATCAGTGATATCAGATCATGTCCTGAGGGACCATAACTGCCTCCGCAAATTAGAAGCACATGTGCACATTTAATCACTTAAATATAGCAAAAATTGTATGTATTATATTTCCATCATAAATAATCAATATGTTACTGTTAGTCATGTTTAATAGAGTTAAAAGTAACTCCCAGGAAATTCATTCCAATAACACTCACTTTCATTTCTTCAATTTTTTGAATGTAAGAAATTTCAGATACTTTAAAACTACCCATTTATTTGGAGAGCATGCTTTAATTAACCCAATTTCTACCAGTCCTCATTTAAAGACACTCAAACAAACGACTGAATAGTCAACTATCCACTTAGCTTTTTGAGATCATGTAGATGGTTTATATAGCCATCACTTTTCTAATACACATCTTTCTGTCCAACATACCAAACTTCAACTGCCAAGGGCACATAAGAAGTCAAATCCTCTCAAACGTACTGCATTGGCCTTCAACTTTTCAAATATCCATCCATCTTTTAAACTAGGTGCCATCTGTTGTGTTATCATCTCTAGTTAAATCTTATTAAAATTCCTTGCCAATATCACACTGCCACAGAAACCTCACTCTGCCACTTCCCCAGCCTTTTCTGCAGCATTCAAAAAAAGCCTGCTATTTTAACTAATTCCTGGAGAAGGACACAGTGTGAGAGTCTAAAGCACAATCGATGCTATACCATTCTACCTTTACTCAAAGCGTGAACAACTGTTCATGTCAAACCTGGGCTCATCCTGCAAGTCTCTGAAACCCAGCACTGTTGGAGCCAGTGCAGTCAACCCACCCTCACTCAGGGCTAGCATGAAACGGCACATTTACTGCAGTTGTCACCTTGGAACTAAGAAGGCAGAATTTATTTGTCCAAGTCACACAATTGCCAGGTTATACAGACTCTGTTCTTAAATTATCATAAACATCACACCAGAAGACAAGTGCATGCAGTCATACAGCTCCTTCACCAGAAAAACAAATTTGCAGTTAGACACAAGGGCAATGTGACAGCCAAGAACTGCAGTAAATCTCTTTGAGCTAATTGCCTCATCTGATGCCCTCCTACAACACCTCTGATCAAATGGATTGCGTTCAGGGTTTAAACATCAAATCAGCATTCATTCCTCAATGGTTAGAGATAATGCTTGATAAACAAATTCTAAACTATAATTGACTTACTGCTTAACTGTTTTGCAGCTAGGATTGCTGAAAGACTTACTATGCTTATTCAAGCATGCTGACAAGAACTGCAATCTCTTAGTAATTTTTCCCTGCACCTCTCAGCATGGCTGATATGCATCTGCCAAGTCTATGTGCTACATAAACCATTACAACATGCAAAAATATTTACCCCCAAAAGGTGTAGTAAAAGCTCAGCTTCCTCCAGCTTCCATAGCCCCTGAAGTGTTAATCTGAAGGAACAGTTCCATGAGTTTCCACAGGCCAGCAGTGTGTCTCCTACACTTGACCTAGACAGCCTTACATAACGCAGCATCGGTGCTGAGGAGCTCGCTGAATGTCATCACTAGCCAGAGTAAGAAGTATTGGCAGCAGCAGGCAGGCAGGCAGGCTGGGAGTTTGCATGGAAATCATGAAGTCTTTCTTGTCTTTCCCTTTTGAGATGTTTTAGAGGGAGAGTTAAGAATAGCTCAGAAACTGGTCTCATTTTTTTTGTGTGTAAAGAATGACCGGAAGCATAAAAGTTAAATCATCCAGCAAGTGCAAGACATCTTTCAGTGTTTGCAGTAAACCTAATAGAATGATTTGCTGTCTGTACGGTCCTGTACTATGAGACCAAAACTGAAGGAGATGGTAAAGCAGAGAAAGAACTCAACGGCTTTCACCTAGACCTTTCACCTTTAACTCATTGTGGTGAGTAGAGGGGAATATGTGTATGTGCCATAGATAATAGTTGGGGTGAGGAGTTGTTTTTCAGGATGATAACTAAAGGATTTGTAAAGAGTGCTCAGATTTCTTAAGGATTTTATTGCAAGAAAGATGATAGCAGTTTTACTCTTGTCTATCAGATGCAGAATGTGGTGGGTTAAACGAGTTGCGCTTAAGGTATTTCAACTTCTGAAATTTCAATGCAAGTGATAAGAAAAGCAGTTACCTGGTATGGCGGTTTGCAGATAAATGTCAGAAGCGTTAATTAATTACTTCCCTTGTCTATATTAAAAAATAAGATCTGAATCTTAGCATTCAGATTTTGCACAAAATAAGTCTTGTTTTAGACTTTGAAAACAATTTCTTAGATTGGAGCAAGGAAATCAGTTTTTCTACTGAGATAATCTTTTTAGATTCATGCTTAGAGATGTGGGGGATACTTTACACAGCCAATTAAAAACCATGTAGTGTCCATCAAATTTTCATTTGCTTATTATCTTAAATGTGTGAAATACAAGTTACATTGTTAAAAGCTAGAAATAATAAAACCAATAATCTGCTTTGATTTTGAGTACAGTAATATGACATCATTAATATAACATATTGTTTAATTATATGTAAAATTGCAGTTTGATATGAGACGCGGGCTAAAAATGTGTAATTCCTGAAGTAACAAAAATAGAGAAGCAAGTATGAATCATTTAAAAATAATCAGAAGGTTTTTCACTTAGCTGGGAAACCTGTCTGCTAGTGTTTCACCCTGAGAATAGAGTGAGGGAGTAAGAGAATTTAGAACTCTGAGAGCACATCATGATCTAATTACAACTCGTCTTCAAAAACTCATAAGGAAACCGAGGTAGAAAGAAGTTAAGTGATGTGTCTGTGCTGCCCAGAGGAAGAGGTGAATTGAATAGGATTTTCCTGATACGAACTTGGTGTATCGTCACGTACTACAGTGAGTGATTGCCCTTTAATACTAGGGTAAAACCTGGATGTACAGTGATTTGTTTTCATCACAGAAGAGACAGAAAAGTAGAGAGGCACTAAATAACTACTTTTAGCAGTATTCTGAGTTTGGAAAAGCGAGCTCTATAGTGATCATAAAGAGAAATCTTCTCCACTTATTTCTCATAACTATAATGAACGTATTGGTGCAACATTCGATTAAATTTTGAAATCATGAAGTTGTGTTATGAACATTAAGCTGTGTACACCATGCTGGTGGTTCAGATCCTTTTATTTTGTTAATGGTGATTGTGGTGTTGTGCTGCTCCATCTCGTGGAGAGCCAATGTATGTGAAACAACCCAAAGGAAGCAAAGACTGGAAAATAGAATGTTTTTAAAAAGTGCCTGCCTTACTCCTTTCAAATAAACTGGGCTTCTTATAGTGAGGCATTGTTTTTTCCATCCTTGCATCCCTGCCCCTATCTACAGGGTTTAATGGGTCCTCAGTAAATGTTTGCTGAATGAATAAATGGAGTGATAAAAAGCATTTATAATATGTCCATGTATAGAAACGCCATATAATATGACCTAGCAAAGTTCCTTGGAGGAGTTATTTTAAGAAGTGTAAACAATATTGCATTAACATATATCAGCTTAATAATTGTCATAGTTAAAAAAACAAAAAAAATTGTCATAGTTAACTAATGCGTCTGAAATTTGGAAACTGTTCTTATAAGAATATTTTGAACATTCTTCTAATTGGATCAACTTGGTATAGGTTTGGTTACTCGGAAGAAATAATCCAACTTTCACTACCTTAACCCAGAGTTTGTTTGTTTGTTTTTTAAGAGAAATTAAGTCTGAAGATAGGACTAGCAGACCCACATTTCTTAGAGGTCTAAGCTAATTTTTCTTCCTCACAACCATCATTGGCCTGTGGCTTTTATCCTACTATTTGTTGCCTTATGGTCTCAAGATAGCTGCTTTACCTCCAGAATCCTGACTATATACCAGGCATGTGCCAGCTGAATTAGCTTTCTCCTGGAGCTTTCCCAGACCACATAGAGATTTTAACTTATACCTAATGGGTCATAACTGCAAAAAATGCAATAACTTAAAGTAATTATTCCAGGCCCCCATACCCTCCTAAAAGGGGAACTAGAATAATTGTTTTAAACTGAGACCATTGCCACCCCCAAATAAAGCTGAGGTCCTATTTTTAAGACAAAGGAGATATTTCTCCCATATCCTTGCTCCCTGAGCATATACTTTTGGTTACTGGAAAAATACTAAAACCTTTTGCATGATTGTTTAGTCTAAGCTGATTTATGATCTAAAAGAAGAAAATGACTCCTAACATTTATATCCTTCTGTGGAAAAAATTATCCTATTTGTATGATAGAATGTTATTTGGGTAACAGATGGGTTTATAACTACCTTGTGGTCAAACAGATACAATGATAAAACTCTTGACAGACTTTTTAGAATGAAAATGAGAAAATAATTCCAGGTCCCATTTCACCCTGTGTTTACCTCTTACCCCAAATAATGAACTCTAAAGTAGTTTTTTTTCTCTGAAAAGATTTTGGAAGTGCAAAAATAGATGAACACTGATTTAAATCTCCAATCCTTGGAATCTCTGCAATTCTTAAGTAAAATGGTATGTCACTTATTTAGAAATGTGACCTTTTTTTGTTTGTTTTTCCTTATTTTTTATTTTATTTATTAAATCATAGCTGTGTACATTAGTGCAATCATGGGGTACAATGTGCTGGCTTCATATACAATCTGAAATATTTTCATCAAACTGTTCGACATAACCTTCATGGGATTTTCTTGGTTATTGTATGAAGACATTTGTATTCTGCATTTAGTAAGTTTAACCTGTACCCTTTTAAGATGCACCATAAGTGTGACCCCACCACTTACCTTCTCTCCGCCCATCCTCCCCCTCCCCTCCCCTCCCTTGCCCCTTTCCCCATATTCTTTTTTTTTTTCTTATTTTCTATTATATCATGGCTGTGTACATAAATATAATCACAGGATACAATGTGTTGGTTTTACATACACTCAGATTGTATAGAAACATGACTTTTACAGAGCTTTATTCTGTTCTACCTGTTACCTTGCTGGAATCAGCAGGACTGAAAAGCATATGGCTCCTCCTGGCTGTTCCGTGAAAGGATTTTATAAATCTCCAGTTAGTTACAAGAATGCTTCTCTAGGCCAGAAATTATTTTTCACACTGGGACTAGGAACAATACTGACATCTTTGCAAGGACCTGGAACATGACAGCCCCTTTATTTAAAAACTTCCCTTCAGATTTGTAGAGGTTTCCTGAGTAGACTGGAATAGAAACTCCCTAATTGTAGAGGAAAAGAGATGGTCTTCTTAGTTTAATAGAAACCCAACTTTTCCACCAAGATAACTGACTTCTGAACCTAAATCAGAAGCACCTTGAAATAACCTCTTCAAAAACAATTGCATATTTTTACTAGGCTCTTCTTCATTGAAAGCCACTATATCCCTTCTAACTGGGGGGTGGTAACATTAAAAGATTTAAATAATTGGCAGGTATACATAGAGAACAAAATCTTAACTTCATTTTCTTATAAATTAATTTCTATATTAATGTCTCATTTTTACCTAACGGCTATGGTTATGGAAGCAGCTCCAGTTTGTTCTCTGCATAGTTCATTAAATCCATAGGTAAGAACTAAAAAAAATACTTCTCTCTTTTGAGAAGCTAGACATTGGTATTCCATTTTTAAAAGTACCATAAAAATCATGGAAATGATGTGTATACTTGATGACTTGCATCTTTAAATATTTTAGCCCTATGTATGATGTTTTAGTTTCCCGGAATTCTTATATTTGATTGTTATAACAATCCTGTAACAGGTGTTGATCATGTTTCACCCCCCCCCACCTGCCTTTAAAAAATGGAGAAAGAGGCTGGTGACGCCTGCAATCTCAACACTCTGGGATGCTGACATGGGTAGATTACCGAGCTCAGGAGTTCCAGACCAGCCTGGAACTGGTGAGACCCCATCTCTAAAAATAGCCAGGCATTGTGGCAGGCGCCTATAGTCCCAACTACTTGGGAGACTGAGGCAAGAAGATAATTTGAGCCTAAGAATTTGACTTGTTGTGAGCTATGACACCACTGCACTCTACCAAGGGTGACAAAGTGAGACTCTGTCTCAAAAGAAAAAAATGAAGAAAGGGTTTATATGTTTGTTTCAAAATCTCTTAACTTACTAACTGTTCTAAATAAATATACTTATTTTGAGTTTATGTTTTCCCATGCTAGGCCCCCATTCTGTTGAGAGTGCTCAGCATATTTTCCAGTGCCAGCAATTCAGACAGTCAACTCGTATGTCATCATTTATTTACTGCCTTCGCAAAGTCTTCAGGCAGTTTTAGTCCGAATTTCAAATTAAGCTATTGTACCGTAAAAACAGCTTGTGAAGTGTTGTATTCAAATAACAAGGCTTAGCTCCCTCATACATGTTTATGTGAAGATTTGGAAATACATAGACCTCTAAACCAGCAAGCTCCCTCTGCTTAAGGCAGAGTTTCCTAGAGAATTAAGGCTGCATTTTTCTTACAATATAGACTAACCTTTTTCCGCTTGTTCCTTTTACTCATCTCTTTCCCACTCCCTAATTTTCAGTTGAGGAAAAGACGTGAGAAAATTCAGTAGCTAGCCTGCAGACACCAAATGTTTCTTGACTAGAGTCAATTATAAAAATTGTACAATTATATAAAATTACCAAAATTATAAAATTATAAAAATGATTTTACAAGTGACTGAAATGATTCATAAACAGCCAATATATGTTTTTCTAGATACAGCTGGATTATGAAGAACTTAAAATGTATTTTATTTAGTAAAACTTCTACACATGCTCTTCATAGTGAGAGTAGATATCCTCTTCTTGCCTTTTTGGAACTGAAGAAATTGGTGAGAATGTTGGTTAATGACAGATAAATGTTAATCATAATATATATTTGTATGAACAGGCTTTTTTTTTTTGTTGAGACAGAATCACCTTATGTCACCCTCGGTAGAATGCTGTGGCGTCACAACTCACGGCAACCTCAAACTCTCAGGCTTAAGTGATTCTCTTGCCTCAGCCTCCCAAGTAGCTGAGACTACAGGTGCCCGCTACAACGCCAGGCTATTTTTTTTGTTGCAGTTGTCATTGTTGTTTTAGCTTGCCGGGGCTGGGTGTGAACCTGCCAGCCTCTGTGTATATGGCCGGCGCCCTACCCACTGAGCCACGGGAGCCACCCCATATGAACAGGCTTAATACTTCAGAAAGCACATTTGTTTATTTGATCCACAAGAATCCTAGGTTCTTACCAAATCCATATGTGGTGTGTAAAGCAGTCACTTACCTGATTCCACGTTCTATTAAAATAAATACCCGCTGCCTTCCAGGGGGCAGAACTCCGCATGCAGTGTGTCACTTGGTGTGGCACCAAGTTCAGGGCTGCATTAGTGGGAGATGAAAGATGGGAGAGAAGAATATCAAATCCTAACCCAAACCTGCCACAAACAGGTTTGATGACATCTGTGGCAGGCGCCCATTCAGGCTCCCACTTGAAATTTTGAAAGTGAAATTCATGTTTTCAGAGATGGGCCCAAACTGGTGAAACCCAGTGATGAACAGATCTTCAGAAATGCCAAGTTCTGCTATCATTATGAATTCCAATTAGTTCATGATGAATTTTATTTTGATGAGGAAAATCTCAGAAGTAATTAGTTAACTATCTGAACAGCTGCAAAAATCTTCAGATTTGAAGACATTGCCCTTTTTGCAGAGGACAGGCAGTAAAACTCCAAATGCAAGCAAATTCTCCACATGTGAGGAGTTACTCTCTCAGCAGCCTTAATTAGGAAAAAAAAACAAAAAACCATTTGCCTCTAGTTCCAATAGTAATACATGTTATACATTAATCTATTATAGGGTGTGAAGGCTGGAGAAAATCCCAATTTTGTTATTGCCATACATGGCTATATTGACAAACACAGAAGAAGAAATAATTTGACTTTTATTAGTGATTTTAGAGGAAAAAGATATATATATATATATATATATATATATATATATATATATTTCTGTAGAGACAGACTTTCACTTTATCACCCTTGGTAGAGTGCTGTGGCGTCACACAGCTCACAGCAACCTCCAACTCCTGGGCTTAGGCGATTCTCTTGCCTCAGCCTCCTGAGTAGCTGGGACTACAGGTGTCCACCACAACACCCTGCTATTTGTTGTTGTTGTTGTTGCAGTTTGGCCAGGGCTGGGTTTGAACCCACCACCCTCGGTATATGGGGCCGGCGCCCTGCCCATTGAGTCACAGGTGCCGCTCGGAAAAAAGATTTCTAAAACACACGTAAACACAATTATTTCTTTATAACACAAGATAATTTTTTAATGTAATGTGCTGGTGGTTTAATATTTAACTTTTTGAGCCTTAATGAATTATAAACTTTAGCTAATAAATAGTAACATTTGATATATTTATAGATATTATAAACACATAACCTATTTAATTTAGTAACATGAACTTATTTTATAGAATAAAGTAAAATAAATATTTCCTACCAGAAATGCCACATCTTTAACATATTCTGCCTATAATCAGTATTTTGTTAGCATTCAAAGCAAATATTGCAGAGAGATATGGAAATAATGATGCCTCCTTTATACAACTGTTGTAAACTTCAGTGGGAAAATACATGTTAGTGACTGGGATGTGATGGGAGATCAGTAATGTTCCCCTTTAACTCTCCTGCTGCTCACAAGAATTTTGATCCTTG
This sequence comes from Perodicticus potto, assembly GCA_963574655.1. Lineage (NCBI taxonomy): Eukaryota > Metazoa > Chordata > Mammalia > Primates > Lorisidae > Perodicticus > Perodicticus potto. The sequence continues at coordinate 61,850 of CAUYRH010090525.1, forward strand.
ATAAGGGAGAGGAGGACTGTTTTTAGCCAGGTAAATCTTTACATTTAAGGTAATTCAAAATTTTTCCAAGAGTTCTTAAAAGCTTCTTTTTTATTTTCACTTATCTATTAAAGGAAAGGTAGGATGGCTGGAAGTGTCCCCGAGTCACGGAGACAGCCCACTTTCAGCACATGAACTGAAAGTCATCAGTCCTCACCCAGATCGTCATGGCTCCTTCCTCCCAGGCTCAGCCCTCAGGAAGTTGATTCACAATCTGCAGTACAACAGTTTTAGATACTCATTAGTGACTTCAAAAGGAAATCAAGGAAAGGCCAGTTTCCATTTATGAGAAATCCGTGGTCATAAATATTTTTTACTTGAAAGTAAATTTGGCTCTAAAGTTGGTGTAGTAGCAGTTGATGATTAGACTAAACAACAGCTTTCCATCTCTGGAAAAAGATTTATTTTGTTTTTTTTAATAAATATTGTTAGATTTATTAATTTTTCTGTGCTCAATGTATAAATTGTATTATAATTCATTGTGGTTTATTTTACTTTCAATTTGCTGGTGTTTTAATCAATGGGGATGATACTGAATCTCAAAAAAAAAAAAGAAAGAAAGAAAGAAACACAAGCCTGGGCCACTCTGGGTCTCTGGGGCTCCCCCACTACTGCCCCCCTCATGGCTTCAGTGTGTTCTTGAAATTTCTAAATATGTGGCTTAACATTTTTAGTTGGTATGTATTGATTGATAGTGTTTGGCAGCTCCTATTTATTATTTATTAAGAAATTATAAAACAAGAAAATATGGTGTTGCCTTGGCCTGGATTTGGATTTAAAAAATAAACTTACTTTATAGTCCTACTTTTGCCATTAAATACTGTTTTCTTGTATGACCTTGACTCTATTTCCCATCTGTGAATCTGGGTAATCATGTACAAAATAAGTATGAATACTCTTAAATATGTTTTAGTCCCCCCAGTTCTAAAAAGTGTATAATATACATTTTCAAAGGAAAAATCCTCTTCTGTTTTGAGCCTTTAAAAAAATCATGTTCATGATGAATAGGATCTCTATAAATCAAATCCTTTTTTTTTTTTTTAAATCAGGGAGCAAGAGAGTTGTTCTAGGGCTATACACTAGCATCTATCCTAGTTAAATCTTACTGTCAAAATCTACTTCCCAAGGAAACTTAATGAGGTAAAGGAAGACTCTCTGCTCCTGGTGAGGGACTGCAAGGAATCATGAAATATATGTACTTTAACAGTAATGACAGCTCAGGGCTTTGCAGTTCTAAAGTGTATCCCAGATGCAATCACACTTAACCTGAATGACCTCTAATGAGAATAATGACGTGTTCAGGCCTGACCACTGGAACTGGGAAAGGGATGCTGCCCTTGCGAAGGATGTGCACTACCTTCCACATAAAGAGGCCCTAGGAGGCCGACTGATGACGAGCGCTTGCCCCACTTAGAAGCACAGACAAGAAGTCACTCTGGGACTGTTACCATCTCTTCTCAACTCCTCAGTGGGAAGACTAAGCTCCATCTCTGAATCAAAGTGTGTGAGGAGGAAATTGGCTCAGCCTATTGATGAAGCAGCTGTTGCATCACTACCTGCAGAAACCAGAAACCAGAGGAGTTTTTCCCAACCCCCTTACGAGAACATCCATGGCAGGTTTCTGCAGATTCAGGGTTCTCACACCCCTGAGACACACCTTTAGACATTTTCATAAACCTGGGTTCCAGGTGGGTATGTAATTCTAGCTATACATAAATCAATAGCATCAGTGCTAATATTATAGTACATACACTTTTTGTTGTGAGGTAATTTTATCCTAAATGCCTGTTGTTATACATTTTTAATTCCCTCAGAATAAATCGAACTTCCCTTTACAAAGTAGTAATGAAAGAGTAAGCCCTTGCATTTTGTTTTTCCATTTGACAAAAACAAATGTTATAGGCCACATCTTGAAGATTTAAGAATGTCGAATATTATCACTATTCACCAAAGCACATAAGAATCTTCTTGTTTTTCATCTTTTTAGTATTTAAAAGTTAGCGTGTTGTATAAACTAAAATAATACTATGTTTATAAACTATATTGCATGGTACATCTTCGTTACCTAATCATTTGTACTGGGCTATGATACAGTGTCAAAATTATAGGAAAACACAAGCCAGTTCTGGATTGAGATTCTGACTCTACCAATTAATAGTACCTCGACTTCTATAATTATCGTGAAATTTCTGAGCATTCACTCTCATCTATTAAATGAAAATGACAATCTAAAATCATCAGGTTTAAAATACGACAAAGAGATAATGGGTTTGGCATGTTGCAGGTGCTCAAAAACTTTTGCCCTTCTTCCTTCTCCTCTTTAATAAAGTTGAAAGCACAGAGTGAGAATTTAATGAATACTTCATTACAAAAGAAAAGCCCTCATGATTTCATCTTATGCCTTTTTAATTTCACTTTATAAACCTCACTAGGCTTTCTTAATCTTTTTTTTTTTTTTTTTGCTGCAATTACTTCCTATCCAATCACCAACCCTTATTCCTTTTACCTCCCCTAGTTTCATCTGTAACTCTCCATTCTTACTGCCACTACGTACTTCATGTCTCTATCCTTCGTTCCCTGGATTTTTACAACTAATTTGCAATGGATCTGTCTCTCCCTGCTCAGGTTTGTCTCCTGTCTGTTGCTCATATTGCAGCCAGAAAAGGCCTTTCTAAATAGAGAGCAGATTGTGTCTCCCTCATGCCGAAAACCCAGTGTTACCATTGTCCTAACGTGATTTATAACGTGTATGTTTAACATGCTTTATTTATATTGATGTGCACTCTTTCTTTAAACTCCCCCATTCCACGACCTCAGGCATTCAATGTAGTGTTGCAGTTGACAGATCTCAATTGAGTCCTCTGTAGGACTTGCCTTCAGCTAAAGAGAACCTATTTGCCCAAGGACATACCTTCCCAGGGTCTGCCTATATCCATTGCATGCTCCATTGGAGGGTATAACATTCTAGCCACTATCTCTATTGGGAGCAACTCTGAAAGTCCATTCCAAATTCAGAATTTCCTGAGGAATTACCTGAGCCATTGGTACATGGTGTCATAGCCCAGTATCTCTGGCCAGACACACAGAGAGAAGTTGTGTGGTCAGCTTCCTTTGCAGCTTTACCTGCATTGATCTGGAAATCTCTTCCTATAAACTTCCTTCATGAAAACCTCAACCTCTGAGTCTGTTTCTTGAATACCCCACCTTTGATGCAAGACTCTCCCGGGTAGTATTTAGGGTTTCAACCTGTAGCATCACCCCCTCCCTTTATATCTTATCCTTTCTCTGTCTGACCTAAGTTCTGTTCTTCAAATAAATGGTGCTCTACCTTTGGGCCTTGGCTTTTATTCTTTCCACCTCTCCCCTCTCTCATTCTTTGGGTTTCTTCCTAAGTGGTTTCAAAGGCTTGTCGGATTCATGGTCTGGTTAAGTGCGTGTCCTCTATGTTCATCTGATACTTCTTTTTATAACACTCATCACTTCCATAGCACACTGGCCATGTCTCCTTCATTTTATTGACTGGCTGTAATCTGAAAAGAATGACTAAACTGTTATTTAATACTGGATTTACAATGGTTGTAATGAAGACATTTATAAAAAAGGAATTCATGTGCTTTTTTATCAATGATCATACGTACTTTGAATGAAAACTTTACCTATTGGCCTACATCTTCTGAAGGGATGAAACTATGAGCTGTTTGATGCCAACATCAACAGAAGGGTGAAATCTACACACTGTCCTGATAAAAGGGATTTAAACAGGGATCAATATCTATCGTGCTATTCCTCTACCTCTGTGTCTTGAGCCTATTCATGCTAATTACTGTCTCCTTTTATTAGATCTTGTATTAGTGAGAAACAGAACATTTATAATATCAATATCTTTCTATCTATCAAGATAATTTTATTATGAATAATTAGCTTACAAGATTATGGAGGTTGAGGTGTCCCATATTCTGCCATCTGAAAGCTGGAGATGCAAGAAAGCCAATGGTGTGAGTCCAAAGGCCTGAGAACCAAGGGGGCCAATGATGTAAATCTCAGTCCAAGCACAGGAGAAGATTGTATAATAAGATGTTATAGCTCAAGCATTAAAGCAGTGCAAAAGGGGAAAATTCTTTCTCTCCACCTTTTGTTTTATTCAGACCCTTAACAGATTGCATGATGCCAGCCTCATTAGAGGGAAATCTAAGTAGTGTCTATGGATCCAAATGCCAATCTCATCTAGAAATGCCCTGGCACACCCAGAATGATATTTAATCAGGATATGGTGTGGCCCATTCAAGCTGACACACAAAATTGACAATCAGAGGCCTTAAAGCTTCCTTTTGAAAAGAGATAAACCTGGACCAGTATTCCCTCCATGGCAGAAGTTATCACTCATTTTCTTTGAATTTATAAGGAGTCTATATGATTGATAATCTCTTGTTTCTAAATGGAAAATAGAAAACAGTAAGTCTGGTCCAGAATTTAATGATAATAACATCTGATTTAATTTCATCAAGTTTCTACTTTAAATATGAGGAAAGAAAGAATCTAGCTGATTCTTGCAAGATGTATTAGTTAAAATGGTTGTTATTTTTTTTTAAATATATGTATTTTATTATTCTTCATTACATTATTTCCCCCCCCACCCCTCCGTGGTAAGACAGAATTGATTTACAGAAAAGAATACAGAAAACACCAGGTTGTTATTTTTTAATAATGTCCTCATATTCTCCTTATTTTTTTAAACTTGTGGACATTGTAGATGTCAGTGAGAAGTTTGTACATAATTATATGTTCCTTAAGAGAAACTAACTCAAGAGAAAAAGGATAAATTGGTAAAAAAGACTCTTAGAGGTTTCTAGAGCAAGGGAAGCTATGCCACATTCCCACCTTCCATGAAGAGCTATGCTTAAGACATCATTTATTCGTTCACAAAAAAGATGTCAAACTGTCAATATCAATATCAATTTGATATTGAAAGAGGAAGAATTTCCCCTTAACCATTATTCCATAATATTTATAACTTTAGATCATATTCAGACACTATAACATCAAACTGTGTATTCTCTATTACCAAAAGTTAGAAAATCAGAGTTTATAAGAGGATACTTTGAGGACATGCAGTTTAGTCTTTAACAAAGTGCTTTCAGCTTCATTATGAGATAAGCAGAAAACTTTATCTTGGGATCATAAATTTTTTTGACTGATTATAAAACCTAGAAGTAGAAAATGGTCACATTGTGGAGAAACTCATCACAAGTCTGATCTGATTTTAATCCCGTTGTTTTCATTGATGTAGAAAAAAGAGGCCACAGTTGAAACACAACAATGTCTGTTAATAGTCTGGCCAAACAGATGTTGTTTAAAACAAAACCAAAGAAACTAAATATGTATTTTTTTGGACAAGAAAGAAGGAAATCTAAAGTTAAAATTGGCTTCAAACTGAAGTTTAAAAAGGATTTTAAATGAGATGATGTAAATCAAGCTAAATACAGATGTGAATTTCTATCTAAATACGGACTATGAATCTTAGCACGTAAATTGCTAAACTAGAAAGTAGTTGGACAATTATTTGCTCTCTGGAGAGTATAAAAAAATTCCAGGCCCATGGCCAGTGGGTTGGATGCCTAGTTAACTTCAGGCTGGCTGGACATTCACTGTCCTTATTGAAAGCCTATCAAGCGGGTCAGGTCTAGCTCTGGCAGGTGGAATCTAGATAAAGAGAGAAGATCACTTGGACAAATTTGTTCTTCTCAATGGGCCTCTCCACCATTGCAAAGGCATGGAGTAGCTGATCTCTGAGAAGAAAAGAAAATTCTTGTAGGAATGCTTCTTAGGGGAAAAAAGTTAGAGGATTTACAGATTTTTAAGAATGATAAATATATTTAAATATATTCTGTCTTGAACCATATATTTATATGGTTCATATAAATATGTATTTCAAATTTTAAAATATTTTTGTGCTTACAGATGAAACATGTTGAAATTTTTTTTGTATGCAACACCCAAATTGACTGAAAAAGAACAAAAGATTCTTAAATTTTTGTCAAAATAAAAAATTCCAAAAGCAGTTGGTTTCAAGGCTATATTGTATAAAAGACCCTCATATTCCTGTCTCATCCTTTGGTCTCATATGCTGTGAAATGTCAGCTACTTGCTTGTTGTGACCATTTCAGCTGCTACTAACGCAGGGTGGAGACAGGACACTGAGGTCACTGTTGAAAGCCTCGTGCTCTGCTCACCGCTTCTGGTTTCACATGAAGATCTGGCTCCTTTATAGTCTGTCCAAGGGCCAAGAGGTCCATCCCACAAGGAGGGAAGGATATGACGTTTCCATGGAACGTATATTGACCAGGAGGAGACAGGAGGGAGGACGGAGCCAGCAGGTAGGTTTCCTCTTTGCCTTCTCTTGTGGACACTTCCGAAGCATAACCTGTTACACAGTCTGCTCAAAGTCTGCAGGGCTGAGGAGCTGTGCCTCTGTGTAAATCAGGCCTCTCCACGGTCCTCAGATACCTTGAGTTTTCTCCCTCCCTTTCCCAACTCATTCTCTCTTTCCTCTCACTTGCTGTACCTCGGGCTTTGTTTTCTCATCAGCCATGGCTAAAACTGAGCATAATCCTTTTACTGTTTAATGAAATAATTATTCAATATTGCAAATTCCAATCACATACCAACATTTCCTAACTAGTTTTTTTAGGCTTTATTGCCATTAAGAAAGTAATAGCTAAAAGCAAGAGAAAATGGGAAAGGATTAGTTGAAAAGTATTAAAAGTGATTTTCTTTGATACATTTAACAAGGATTTCTAGTTTCTGGGTGGGTTTTTTGGGGAATATTTTTAGTTTCTTTTTTCTGTAATGCAGGTATTTTGTTTACTTATAGGACTATACAAAGAAAGAAAGAAAAATATTTTATCCTTTATTTTAAAATATTATAGCCATTATTTATTATTCTAATCTACTTTAAAATATCATTTTGCAAAGATTTTTTTTCTACTTAGGTGCTCAACAAATATTTGAATAAGAGAGTGTATTGAGTAGATCTTTTACTCATTTCCATAGCACCATTTTGTCTCTCTGCATATCTGGAATATCACCTCTCTCTTCTCCCATTTGTACCCCTGTAGTCCAAATTTATCTCTTGCCCAGACTATTGCAGAAACTTTCTAATTACAATCCCTGCTTCCACGCTTACCCTTTTCCTATGCCAGCTATTACTCAGAATAATGTTTTAAAAAAGGAAAATCAAAGAATGTCATTCCAGGGTGGTGCCTGTTGGCTCAGTGAGTAGGGCGCCGACCCCATATACCGAAGGTGGCGGGTTCAAACCTGGCCCCGGCCAAACTGCAACAACAACAACAAAAGATGTCATTCCACTGCTTAATACATCTAGAAGAAAGCTTGAAGCCTTTGTCAAATTGCACAAAGTGCACATTCTCTGGCTCCCGCCTGCCTCTGATCTCAATTCCCCCTATTCACAGCAGCCTTTCATTCCTCTGATAGGTTGTACTCATTCCCACCTTAGGAAACTTGCCCAAACTGTCCCCTTTGTATGGAATTTTCTTATTATGTATCTTGAAATTACTTTTTTTCTCTAGCATTTCTACCTTTATCTAGATACAGCCTCCTAAGCCAGGAGTGTTCCTAACAAACCAGACCAATTTAGTTCTCTCCTGTCCCATTCCCCATTGTCATTCCTTCTCATAGTACCCTGACTTCTTGTCTTTCTAGAACTTACCACTATATGAATTATCTCGTTAATTTATTTGTTTAGCTTTAGTTTGCTTTTAGAATGCCTCCTGCTTCTTTATGTAGCATATGCACACTGACATGTATGCTCTGGGCAGGCAGGCGTTTCTTACTTCTGTTCAGTTCAGCACCCGGGACAGCACCTGCCACCACCCAGACCCTGAGTTTGCACTGGTCTGTATTGATTAAGGTCGCCCTAATATTTTGTAAGCTGCATTTAAAGTTCTTTCCTCTTAGAGATAGTATTTTGAAAACTCATGCAGCTTTAACTTTAATACAGTAAAGGGGACAAATAAGCTCATGAAATAGCTCATTAAGCACAGTGCTTCATTGAAGAAGTAAATAATATTCAGCTACTTATTTTGAAAAATTGAATTAAAGGTAAGAAGATCCTTAGGAAGAACCAGCTGTTCATTGCTTAAAACTCTCAGATGATGGCTCAGTGAGTAGGGTGCCAGCCACATACACCAAGGCTGGAGGGTTCAAACCCGGCCTGGGCCTGCTAAACAATGACAACTGCAACCAAAAAAATAGCCAGCTGTTGTGCTGGGCACCTGTAGTCCCATCTACTTGGGAGGCTGAGGCAAGAGGATCACTTAAGCCCAAGAGTTTGAGGTGGCTGTGAGCTGTGACACCTCAGCACTCTGTCGAGACTGACATAGTAAGACTCTGTCTCAAAAAACAACAACAGCGAAAAAAATCCCAAACAACTCTTACATTGTGTTACTTCTTGATAAGCTTTTAAAAAAAGGCATTTATTAATATTTCTGGAATTTAAAAATACACGAGTTTTTTACACTTACATTCAGTGTTTTCTCCATGTAAAAGAATTCTTCTAGTTGAGATGATCCTGGTTTGGTTTTTCCTGGATGCAAATACTTGAAGTATTACTCTATAAAATATGAATGGGTTTCCCCCAATTACTCAAGTAATTTTAACAAGTTGATCACCCCACTAAGATCTAAAAGATTTTTTTCTTCATTGCTGTTATCTGGAACTTGCCATCATCAGGATAGTATGTTAAGAGGTCTTGACAACTTAGGCTGAGTAATGTCATCTGCTGGGCTCAGCACCTTTGTATGTAACAGGGGTTCTAACTACTAGATGACAAAGAAGATAGAGAAAATGCTGCCTTTGGGAAGCAATTCTTGGAAACAGAGATTCATATCGGTAATCCCTAAGACACACACACAAAACAGTTTTTATGCATCCCCCAAAGTAATATGAAAGAGAATTATATATGTTCTAGTTTCATTGCTGTGGAGATTTTCTATAAGTACATTTTTATTTTTTTTTTTTATTATTGGGGATTCACTGAGGGTACAAGAAACCAGTTTACACTGATTGCAAAGTCCCTCTTACAATCGTGTTTTGGCCCCAAAAGGTGTGACGCTCCCAAGACCCCCCCGTCGCTCCTTCCCTCTCTCTGCTCTCCCCTTCCCCCACCTCCACCGTGTCATTAATTGTCATTAATTGTCCTCATATCAAAATTGAGTACATGGGATTCATGCTTCTCCATTCTTGTGATGCTTTACTAAAAAGAATATGTTCCACTTCCATCCAGGTTAATACAAAGGCTATAAAGTCTCCATTTTTTAAAATGGCTGAATAGTATTCCATAGTGTACATACACCACAGCTTGTTAATTCATTCCTGGGTTGGTGGGCCCTGGAGTTCTGGGTGAGTCCTGGGCGAGTGACCAGGTGAAGCTGGGAGTACTTGGGGCCCCTGGAATCAGGGGAGTAGCAAGGAGACCAGGATGCCTCCTCCGTCCCTGTCCTCCAGTCCAAGGCAGCTACCATGGGCACGGGTTCCCGGGGGTTAGGGGGGCTGGAGCCGCTGCTAATTTCCCCCAAGTATTGGTCATAGGTCCTCAGGACTTACCTTTTCTCCTCGAGATCCCTTTTCACCCTGCAGAAAAGCAACACAGGAAGGTGAGCAGACAGGGATAAGGAGGCAGGGCCAGCTGTGGCATCCTGCTGCCCCAAGGCACTGTACTCACTGGCATCCCTCTGGCTCCTGGGGGTCCACTTTGTCCTGGCTGCCCATCACGGCCCTGAAGGGAGAGAGTTCAGAGTCAGAGGGCAAGACTGGACAGCGGTCAGCTGCCTGGGTGCCTACAGAGAAGGGCAGTAGGACAAACAGAAGCAGAATGAGGCCTCCCTAGAGCCCAGGTGGGTCCCAGGGCCCATGTTCTGGGACAGGAGACAGAGCCACAGGAGACACAGAGAGGAGGAAGGAAAGGCCAGTTTCCTGAGCACCTCTGGATACCACACACCAGGCCTATCAGAGAAAACTGAATGGGACCTCAGCACAGCAGGATGATGTCATTCTGCTTTTTTAGGTGAGGAAATTGAGGCTTGAAGACATTTCACAACAGACCCAATAGCACAACTGTGCCCATGTCTGTCCTGTCTGAAGTCTCTGCTCTTTCCTCCCTTCATTCAGTGCTTGAGACACCTTCTCTCTATCATAAAAGTTACCTCTGCTGACTTAACTGGGAGAAAAGAATTTTAGCTCCTATTTATTTTATTTAATTTTATGATTATTTTTTCTTTTTTGAGACAGAGTCTCAAGCAGTCACCCTGGGTAGAGTGCCGTGGCGTCACAGCTCACAGCAACCTCCAACTCTTGGGCTTAAGCAATTCTCTTGCCTCAGCCTCCCAAGTAGCTGGAATAACAGGTGCGCGCCACCACACCCAGCTATTTTTTGGTTGTAGTTGTCATTGTCGTTTGGCAGGCCTGGGCTAGTTCGAACCTGCCAGCTCTGGTGTATGTGTCTGGTGCCTTAGCCACTTGAACTACAGGCACTGAGCCTTATTTTATCTTATTTTATTTTTTTAGAGACAGAGTCTTACTTTATCGCCCTTGGCATATGGGTAGAGTGCCATGGCATCACAGCTCACAGCAACCTCCAACTCCTGGGCTTAAGCGATTCTCTTGCCTCAGTCTCCCGACTAGCTGCGACTATAGGCGCCTGCCACAGTGCCTGGCTATTTTTTTGTTGCAGTTTGGCCGGGGCCGGGTTTGAACCCGCCACCCTTGGTATATGGGGCTGGCACCCTACTCACTGAGCCACAGGCGCCGCCCTTCAGCCCCTATTTTATCCACAAGGAACTGGAGACTCTGAGAGCTGTCACTTGTGTAAGGTCACACCACTAGTGAGTGTGGGGCTGGGAATGGAAACCTCCCGGGTGGAATTCATCTTGAGAGAGATCTGGAAAGTTCTAGAAAGGAAAGCATCTTGGGCAAAGACACAGAATCTGTACAGGCCAGGAGACCAGCCTGGCCGCACAGAGGGTGTCCTCATGGCTGTGTTTCTAAGGGACCCTCCACCTTCACACGTGGGACTCAAAGTTCCCTGAGGACCAGGACCGTGTCTCTCCCTTGACCCTGGGGCTCCTGGGACGGGCATGGACCCAGACAGTGCATCTCTGCTGGACAATACAGACTGGCTGTTGTGCCTAGGCAGATTCCCGCCCCCTCCTGACACTGGCACACTCTCAACCCATCAGTGATTCCCAAACTGGAACTAGAATTTCTCTAGGGATCCACAAATTTAAAAAAGGATACAGTTTGCTGGGCTATTTTCAACATTATCAAAAGCCCAAGAAAAATTATACATTTGCCTACCACCTGGCATGGCATAAGCTGGCTGAAAGGCAGCATTTCTTTGATTTAGACTAAAATTATATCATCTTATAAAATTCTAGTGGGTTCATATGGAGTAGAAGCTGACTGTTATACAGGTCTTTGATGACTAAAAATGAGAAAATGCACTTATGATTACTTAATCTATGTAATTTGTTCAATAGGCACATCTTTTCAAACGTGGGAGTCACTTGGAGAACAGGAACAGAGGGGAGGTCTTTAAGGGTAATGACACTGAACGTAGCTGCTGGTCCAGATCTGTGCCCTCCCATTGGTAGCCAACAGCCACATGTAGCTATTTAAATTTCAATTAATTAAAATGAAATGAAACTTAAAAATTGAGTTCCTCAATCATAACAGTCACGTTTCAGATGCTCAGTAGCTACATGTGGCTGCTGTCTCGGGCAGTGCAGACAGACCATTCCGTCATCACAGATAGTTGGGCTGGGAAGTGCTCATTTCGATGGCCCCTAACGACTCTGGGTTTGTAGTTCGGGATGGGTGTTGAGTCAGACAGACCAGGGTCAAGTCCTTGGCTCTGACTCCTCACTCTTTGACCGTCAGCTTCCTTATCTATGAAATGGGGGCAATGATATCCATCCCCTTGTTGGGCTGCTGTGAGGATTAAGTGAATTTCCATGTGTTTACAACTTAGCACAGGCCTCTGCATCATCACTGCTCAAAAAACAGTGGTGACCACTACTGTGATTATTCAGTTGTTCCCCCAAAACAGTGCAGTCTTACTTCTTTGAGGCTGAGCCAGGCTGCTGGGACAGGCAGGATCAGCCTTGTGTCCTCTTCCCAGCAGCTACATCCTTGGTCCCAGCAACGCCCTCAGTATGGCATGCAAAGAAGACTCACCGGAGGCCCAGAGACACTGGCCCCAGGAGATCCCACAGGTCCCGCGGCTCCTTTCACCCCTGGAGATCCCTATGCAAGAGAAGATACGATGGTTGCAGGACCAGAATCGGAAGCTATGGCCATCAGGCAAGAAGCATCAAACTAGGTGATGGGCAGCACTCTGATAGGCTTCATTCAGCCCCACCAGGGCACTCTCAAGTAGAGGCTCACCTGGGCACCCTTCTCTCCAGTGGCGCCAGGTGGTCCCTGAGGTCCCCGAAGTCCCTGAAGATGGAAGCATAATTAGTTACCCTTTATCTACAGAGGCCCCTTCCCCTGCCAGCCTCCTCCAGGTCCAAGACAGACGTACCTGAATGCCAGGCAAACCCTGGGCTCCAGGTTCCCCCTGCAAGTCAGAAAGGCAGTCTGGGGCACAGCAGCCCCCGACAAGCTGCCCCACTGACCCTGCCCTGCTAGCAGACCTGTCTGGGGTGAGGCATCTGCCAGCCCAAATTTAGGGGAACTCCCAAAGAGACCCTGAGGGTCAGAAAAGCGGAGATCGAAGCCAAACACCCATAAACTATTTTTCTAAAAGTAGGCCAGGGATGATGCTGCCTGAGCCCTAGTCCCAGAGGGAGCAGATGAGAGGGTCAGCTGGCTAATGAGGGTATTGGAGGTGCAGGCAAAAGTAAGGCTAGAGACTCACCTGGGGCCCCTGTGCTCCCATTCCTGGAGGTCCTGGCTCTCCCTGAAGAGGCAGAAGGACAGTCCATGGCTTGAGGTTACCCATTCCCCCACTTACCCTTCTCCCTAGCCCCTTCTGCTCCACCTTCCCCCTACTCCTAACCTGCCTCCACTTCCCACTGCAGGCCCATTACCCTGTGTATCTGCCCACACCCCCTTCCCACACATAGCTGCAGCCAAGGGCCACAGTCTCATACGCACCTGTATGCCCTTCAATCCTGGAGGCCCTTGAACTCCTGGTAGACCAGGCTGGCCCTAAAAAGCACAAAGTGGCCCATGGAGTCCCCAGGGGGTAAGGGGGATGGGAGGAAGAGAGGGCAAAGCCCTGGCAGGGAAGGACCAGAGGACAGGCAACTCACTGGTTTACCAGGTCGGCCCACGCCTTCGGGACCCTGATCTCCTTTGGGGCCCGGCTTGCCAGGCAGTCCTGCCATGTCGGTCAACGCCCCTTGCAGGCTGGGACAGGCAGTACAACCATCACCCTGGTCAGAGACAGACACAGGCAGGATAAGCCCATGAGCCAGGACCCACAGCCAGGCCAGAGGAGGCATTGCAGAGGGGCCCCCTGAGAGCTCTGCCCCTTTACTGCCCCCACCTCAGCCTGGGAGGTCAAACAGGCCCTGCCACACCTAGCCTCCCCCCAGTGTTTCTGGTACCCCTGAAGGCTCCTGTGGACCCTGGAACCCTCCCCTCATTGATGTGCCACCTGAGTTCCTTTCTTTCATGCAATGAACTGTCTCCCCCACCCCCCACTGACCTTTTCTCCTTTTGGCCCCACAGGGCCCCGAACTCCAGGCCCTCCCGACAGTCCAGGCCGTCCCATGGAGCCTGGGGTTCCAGGATCTCCAGGATTCCCAGCATCACCCTGTAAGGAGTGGGATTCAAGGAGGACAGAGGGTGCCCAGTTGGGAAGACCCACAGCACTCACAGTCCTTTGCTGGGACCGGGGGCTGGGGGCAGGAAGGGAGTGGAGAGTGGGCACAGGCCACCCCAGGGAAGGAGGTGAGGAGGAGCTGGTGCCTATCCACGTGCCCACCAGGGTTCTCTTACCTTCTGTCCCTTCAGCCCACGCTCTCCAGCCTTGCCCTGAGGAGAAAGCATTGCCACACCCATCACTCATGCTGGACTTCCCAAAGTGCCCAACACTGCGTCAGGCTGGGAATACAAAAGCACGCAGGCAGAAGTCTCTGCTCTCACTCTGGGAGGCAGTCTAGTGAGGGTTAAGAGAAGTGATTTGCGCCAGGCTCACTGCCCGGGTGCCCTGAGCAGGTTACCTCATCTATCTTCAGTTTCCTCATCTGCCAAATGGGGATGCTGACCACCGTACAGGCTTCCTTTTTTTTGAGACAGAGTCTTACTATGTCGCCCTCAGTAGAGCGCTGTGGTATCACAGCTCACAGCAACCTCCAACTCTTGGGCTTAAGGGACTCTCTTGCCTCAACCTCCCGAGTAGCTGGGACTATAGGCGCCCGCCACAACGTTCAGCCATCTTTTGGTTGCAGTTGTCATCGTTGTTTAGCTGGCCCGAGCTAGGTTCGAACCCACCAGCCTCAGGGTATGTGCCTAGCGCCGTAACCACTATGCTATGGGTGTCAAGCCGCACTGAACAGGCTTCTAATCTTGTGAGATTAGACCAGCTCATGTGTGAGCAGCGGTGATGGCACTGTGCCAGTGCCCGCTGTTACTATTAGAGCAGTAACAATAATAATAACCACAGTGGTAACTGCTGTTTCCTGAATGCCTATTTTGTGCTGCTAAGTGCTTCACACACATCACTACTATGCTTTACACAACGCTGTGTGTAGCAAAGACAGGGCCAGAGAAAAAAAGCAACTTGCTCAAGTCAAAGATCTGGTAAGAGGCAGAGCTGGGATTGGATTAGCTGATGTTTTTTCTGCCTCATGCTGTGAGTCAGGGTAAAGGGCAGGGGTACCACCCCCACACACACATGTCCCCACCCACCCTCACCACCCAGGAGGTTAAGAGATGCAGGCAGGACCCTTCCCCTTTCTTGGGCCTTGCCTATATCCCACCTCACCTGTTTTCCTGGCAGGCCAAAGCCTGGAGGCCCAGGTTCCCCCTTCTCTCCTACTGGGCCAGGCAAGGCCACC
The DNA here is from genome assembly GCA_963574655.1 of Perodicticus potto. NCBI lineage: Eukaryota > Metazoa > Chordata > Mammalia > Primates > Lorisidae > Perodicticus > Perodicticus potto. The sequence goes on from CAUYRH010090525.1 coordinate 76,972, forward strand.
ACACGAACGTCCCCATCCTGTGAGCTGGACAGGGCTGGGCACAGCTCACAAGGCTCCCCCTGCCAAGCAAGGACACTGGGTCAGGGTGTCCCCCAGCCTGGTACACCAGGGCCGAGTGTGGCATCTAGACCGGGGGCATGCAGCTGGACCTGAAACACCACCTCTGCTGTTGGGGGGTATCTCAGGGAAGACTGAGGGACAGCAGAGAAGTAACAAAGCTGGGGACCAAGTCTGTAGAGGACTCAGTGCTGTGTTAAAGAGGCGGCCTTTGCCCTCCAGGCAGTGAGGAGCCTTGCAGGGCTTGAGGTAGAGCAAGATGAGTGTCTGCCTGGGAAGCTCAACTGGCCTCGAGTATGGAGAATGTCCCCAGACTCACCTTTGTCCCTTTGATGCCTGCTGGTCCAGCTGGCCCTGGTAGTCCCTACATGGTAAGAAGCCACGTGTGATGCCTAATGTCTTCCTGGGCCCTGCTAGGGCACAGCCCAGGCCTATCAGCTCCCCAGAGGGGGTGGCACATCCCACCTGCCCTCCCCCAAGATGTTGCCATCCAAAACATACTTACTGGACTGCCGGCTGGCCCTGTCGCCCCCAAATTACCCTGAGAGAAAAGCAGAGAACTTACGGTCAAAAGGGGAATGAGATATAGTTGCTAGAGCAATCCCTAACCCAAAACTACAATAGCAGCCCCTTGGGACATCTAGACTGCCCTCTCATTTCAGGGAAACTGAGGCCCAGACAGGGAAAGGGATCTCCCCTAAGATCCCCAAGGGGTCTGTGGCCAGTTAGTATCTAGAAGTCCTATCATTGCCTGCAGCCTCACTTCACGGAATCCAACCCCTGACCCAGCACACAAAGATCATTCATCTTTCCAACAGCCATTCATTGGTGCTGGGTGTACAGCGGTGATTTGTGGAGCTTACGCACCTAGAACTTTTTAAATAGTGATTTTAAACAGTGTTGAGTGCTGTAAAGGACATAAACAAGGTGATGAGGCAGAGCGAGTGAGGGCGGCCATTTTAGACAGGGTGTCAGAGCAGTGTCAACCCCAATTACCGTCTGAGATGAGGATAAGGTCGGTCAATGAAAGAACAGGGGGAGGGAGAGATGATAAACATTCCAGATATTTCTAGTGGAAACCGTAAATATAAAATCTGAGAGGGGGAAATAATCTTGACATGTTCCAGAGCACAGGCAGGGCCAATAAGCCAGAGGAGGGAGAGAAGATGCAGATGAATTTGGAAACAAAGGCAGGGTTGGGCTGCCCAGGGTCCTGTGAAGCACAAGGGGGGCTGTGGCACCAAGTCAAGTCCCAGAGGGATCCTAGGCAGGGAAATGATGTAACGTGTGATCTGAGTTCCTTCACAAAGCCACAGTGGCTACCAAATGAAAAAGGAACTGTAGCCTAGCCTAGAGGCTCACGCCTGTAATCCTAGCACTCTGGAAGGCCAAGGCAGGTAGATTGCTTAGCTCACAAGTTCAAGACCAGCTTGAGCCAGAGCGAGACCCTCATCTCTAAAACATAGCCGGGCATTGTGGTGGATCCCTGTAGTTGCAGCTACGTGGGAAGCTGAGACAAGATCACGTGAGCCAAGAATTTGAGGTTGCGGGTAGCGCCTGTGGCTCAGTGAGTAGGGCACCGGCCCCATATACCTAGGGTAGTGGGTTCAAACCCGGTTCCAGCCAAACTGCAACAAAAAATAGCTGGGCGTTGTGGCAGGTGCCTGTGGTCCCAGCTAGTCGGGAGGCTGAGGCAGGAGAATCGCCTAAGCCCAGGAGGTGGAGGTTGCTGTGAGCTGTGACTCCACAGCTCTCTACTGTGTGTGATAAAGTGAGACTCGGTCTCTAAAAAAAAAAAAAAAAGAATTTGAGGTTGCTGTCAGCTATGACGTCATGGGACTCTATCAAGGGTGACAAGCCAGAGGAAGGGCCACCATCCAGGTGAGAGATGAGAGGACCCAGCCCATGGTGGTGGTGGAAGTGGAGAGAGGCAGAGGGGTGGAGGGAGGCATCCCTGGAGGAACTGTGAGGGACTTGCTGCTGGTGAAGAGAGGTGATATGATGTGGGGAAGATGCAGGCCTGGGATATGAGGGGCTGGGTGTGAGCCACAGCCTGACATGGAGAAGCCAGAGAAGCAGCAGGTGGTGGAGAGCGGGGGGGTGGTGCAAAGATGCCACGTGAGATATGACAAGTGGGGCAGCCTGTAGAAGTCAAGTCTGTACACACTGCAATGTTTCTCACACTTGAGCACGTGCACACCCACAGAACCCCTCATTTGAGTAACACTGCATTAGAAGTTCAAGGCTGTCATGTATTTCCAATGCAATCGTAAATAGAAATGTTAACACAAGCACTGAAATTGAGTGACCCAGCTGAGCAGTGAAGACACAGGCTCTGGAGCCAGCCTTCCTCGGCCCAATCATCTAAAACCTGTGTGACCCTGGGCAATTTACTTCGCCTTTCTCTGCCTTCGTTTCCTCATCCGTAAGATGGGAATAATGGAGTACCTGCCCCATAAGGTTTTGGGAAGACAACAGAGGTTAATACACATACAAGACTTGGAACAGTTCCCAGTACATAATTAGCAGTAATATGACTTTATTATAAGGTAATCTTGAATGTGTTTAATAGTTTTAGATGATCATTTTATTAAAAGTAAAACACTAAGGAATTCTCTTGGAGAATAGGAGCTCTCAGAAATAAGTTCTTTGGGCCAGATGCAGTAGCTCACACCTGTAATACTAGCACTCTGGGAGACCAAGGTGGGAGGATCCCTTGAGCTGAGGAGTTTGAGACCAGCCTGAGTGAAAATGAGACCCCTCCTCTACTAAAAGCTAATAGAAAGATTAGCTGGGCATGGTGGCCAGTGTCAGTAGTTCCAGCTGCTCCACAGGTTGAGGCAGGAGGATTGCTTGAGTCCAGCAGTTTGAGGTTGCTATGAGCTAGGCTGAGGCCATGACTCTCTAGCCTGGGTGACAGAACAAGACTTTGTCTCAAAAAAAAGCGATTTGATTCCAGTGTGCAAAACACTGATACATTTGCTTCACTGTGAATTGACAGCCTAATCACTTGTCTGTACTGCTCCTATTCCTCACCTAGGGCCACCCCTCTCCTGCTGCCCTGGTGTTCCTGACATCTAACCCAGGTCTCACCTTCTCTCCTTTCAGCCCCTTTAGCCCTGGAGCCCCCGGGTTGCCCTGAAAAACAACCAAGACAGAGTCACAGCATCTCCCCACTCCCATCCCTCCAAGATTCCCTGGATCCAAGTGTCCAAGCAGAAAGAGAAAGGCAAGGTTGGAATTACGGACCCCTCAAGGCTGCAGATGGACAGTTTCCGCAGTTAGACAGTTTGGCACTCTGAGGTGCTAAGAAGTCCCAGGGCAAGTAGCGTGGGTGGCACAGGGATGGAGGGAGGGATCAGGATGCAGACCTGGGACACCTGTCTCATGGCATCCTTCCTGGTCCCTTCCCCAAGACTTGGGACCTGAAAAGCCAGGGAGTTCACCACTATGGTGAGATGGGCTGAACTGGGCTAAGTTAGGGGAAAGCAGTCACTCACCAGAAGGCCAGGGGAGCCCACATCTCTGCTGGCCCCTGTAGAGGACCCGAGATGCTGGGCCCCTACAACTGTGCTGCAGGACAAGCAGGGCTCCCCCTGGGAAGAAAGAGAAGGCTCAGAAAGGCTTCCAGGTAGGCAGAGGAGGGCAGCGGGGGACCAGGATTCCCTCACCTTCTCTCCTTTGATGCCTTGGATGCCTTGGATTCCCTACAGGGAAAAACATTTTGTAAGCTGACACGGGGCACATTGGGGCACCCCAAACTCCCTGACCATATGTGAGGACATCAATGTCACACACACAAAGCCTTGAAATACTCCACTGGGTGTTAGCATATGTACACTGGTCCCATGGGGTTCAAGGCCAGCATCCCAGAGGCAGGGCTTATTGACACAGGTAACAAGCCAGAGAAATGAGGCCAAGGGTAAGATCCCAAACATACCCGTTCCCCTTTTTGTCCAACAGTTCCCAGGTGCTCCTGAAAGAGAGGGTCTGTGAGGGTGTGTCATGGACAGTCCAAGCCAGGAACCTAATTGCCCTCTCTTTTCCTCTATCCCCAGCCAATACCCAATCCCAGGGCATAGCCTTGCTCACAAGAAGGGTGGGCTCCACCCCAGCCTGCCCAAAAGGCATCCTGGAGCCTCCTGGAGAGCCCTGAGAGGTTGCTATGGAAACCTGGGGAGGCATGCTAGCCCAGCCCTAAGCTCTATGGTGCAGACCCCCTACCACCATGGTAACAGCTGGACTCTCTGCCCACAATCTCTCTGTGTCCAGGGAAAGTTCCCAGCCCCTCTGCCCACTTCCTCTCTATGATCATGCCCCCAGGTTTCTTTGTGTGTGTGGTGGGGGCCCTCAGTGGCTACCCGGGGCACTCACCCTGGCTGGTGCAGGATCACCCGGTTCCCCCTTGGGCCCTGGCTTTCCAGGGAGACCCACGAAGTTCTGGAACCCTTCAGGCAGCGTTGGGCACACTTCACAGGGGTCCCCCTAGCAGTGGGGAAAGACCATGAGGGGAGAATGTGAGGTTGAGATCCAGGGAAGGCAAGGAGCCTGTAGTCCACACCAACTCTAGAGATCTGGGAGGCCAGCGCCCCACCTCCAACTTCAAAGCGGACAGCAGGAACCCTGCAGAGACTTCCTGTTCAACTGACTCATTCATTCAACCTATGATTCCCAGACATCACAAAGCTACATCCTGGCAGCGAACCATAAGAAATAACTGCGTCCCGTTGACAAGCGAAACTAAGCTAAGAGAGAAGCTAATTGACTTGCAGCACTCATAAACCATGTGTGTGGAAGACGCAGGATTTGAACCCCGCTAACACACAAGTCAGGCTCTCTATGTACTAATCACACATGCACAGGAATAAAGAAAGGGTGGGTGTCCCTGAGGAAGGCCAAGCAGCCCTGGCCCCATGATGCTCAGTGTCACCTGCAAAAGGTCCTCCCATTTCCACCCCGACCTGGGGCAATCATATCTGGGACTCACCTTCTCTCCCTTCACCCCTGGCTTCCCCTGTTGGAGAAGAGGCAGTGGGCGTCAGTGCCAGGGCAGGGGACTGGTGTGCTCACAGAAGGCCCAAGGACCCAGCCCCTCCCTCTGGAGGCTTTGAAAGAGCAGACTTAAGCATGTGAGCCACTACCTCCTTCCGATCAGGGTCACTTACAGGTTTCCCACCAGGGCCTTCCTTTCCCGGCATCCCAGAGCTGCCCTATGGTCAGAAGAAAGGTTAAGGGGGACACTCCTGGCCAACGTGACCTCAGCCCACTCTCCTTCCCCATCTGGTTCACTCTCTGGATGACAGGACAATCTCTCCCAACTCTCCCAACTCCGCGTGGTCCATTTTGTCAGTAAACCCTCCTTCCTGATGCCTGTCCTTCACGTCTAACCCAAGCCCTTCTGGGCTGTGAGCCTCTGTGCAGCAGGCTGGGAGGTGATCTGTGTGACCCCAGCGGAACCACAGCAGTCAGACATACAGACATTTCCAGGGCTTTCTGCTCATCAACGCACAAGGCCCTAAAATAAGGTTGGGCCCCCCAGTTAAGGTCACTCTGGTCATTACTAGCCTCAGGTCTGCCCAACCCCGTGCCTGGAACACAGGCCAGGCTCCCACCTCAGCAGGTGCAGGGGTGAGGACATTTCCTCACCAAGGGGCTTGGCTGAGGACGCCAGGCTGGGCTTGCTGCCCTGACCCGCCCTCCTCTCTCCTCCTGCCATGCATCAAGCTCCCCCACGGCCTGTACTCCAGCCAGTCCTTACCTTGTCTCCTTTAGGGCCTGGCGGGCCACCTGGATCCCCCTGAGGGCAGAAGGAGGGTCAAGTGGAAGTTTTCCAGGGGCCTCATGTTAGGTAGTGAGAACTTTTACCCTCACTCCTTCCTCCTTGGAGGACCCCTGAGAAAGACTTTATCCCCTACATCCCTGGCCTGGGCCAGAGAGGGGTCTCTGAGAAAATGACAGCAGGAGAAGGAAAGGGACACTCACCGGGGTCCCAGGCAGTCCTGTCCCAGGTGGTCCAGGGAGGCCAGGGGGTCCGGGCTCTCCTGCCAGCCCCTCAGGCCCAACAAAGCCAGGGTCTCCCTGGCACAGACATAAGGTGGGTATGAGAGAGCAGCCACCTCAACCCTGCCACCCCCTGTCTACCCTACGAATACCCACACTCACCTTCTGCCCTTTGGGCCCAATAACACAGATCTCTCCTGGCCGGCCCTGTAGGGAAATGGGAAGGATGTGAGAACCTCTGAGGCCCAGCACTTCTCACTCTGGGACAGGTAAATACCCACCCTCCGTGCCTCTCCCTAAACCCAGAGCCCACCCCAGTGCCCTAAGATGTCACATGTTAACCTCAGGGACTCACAGGTCAGGGCTCAGAGGCTGGGGCCAGGAGGCCTGGGCTCAGAACCGGCTGTGCCCTCTCCTTGCTCTGCCTCTTGGGGTGCAGCCCCCCTCACACATACACCCCGCCCTATTCTCCTCTCTGAGCAAGGAGGGGGGGTCGGATCCCCATGATTATATCCCAGCACTCCCAGATCCTGTGTTGGAGGTTGTGGCAGGGAAGGGTCCCAAGCACCGTACGTCTCTGCCTGGCTTTCCCGGAAAGCCCTTGGTGCCTCCATCACCCTTCTCGCCTTTCTGACCCTGGTGGAAGGAAGAGGCAAAGTGACCAGGGTTGAGAGAAGGGACTGGAACAACCACCTGGGGGAGGGACAACTGCCTTCTAGAGCCCTATTCTCTGCCTCCTCTGAGGTGATGGCTTCAGTCACCACAATAGTGTAGACAACAGGAAGAACTTCCAAACCAACTAGGATGCCCTCTGGGATGGCAGGTAGTTGGACAGGACAGGAGGGCAGAGAGTCCTGCCATCTGTGCCCACTGACAGCATCCTCTCGGAAGACTCTGGACACCTCCCTCCTCAAGCCTATAGAGCCGCAGCCCTCCCTGGCACTCAACCCTCCAAATCCAGACCTGTTACCTTCTGTCCTGTGGAGCCCGGGAGTCCTGAGGGCCCCTGAGATGAGGAGGGGACACAAAAGAAGGGGTGAGGAAGGGAGGGTGGGCCTGGGCCAGGACGCCCCACTCCTGCCCTACCCTTGGCCGCACACTCACCAAAGCTCCTGACTCCCCCTTTTCTCCCTTTGGGCCTTCTGCACACTGAACAGGGAGACAAAGTGTTGAGAGGGGCCCAGGGTCATCTCCCTGGGGCTGGTCCCATATTGGCCCTGGAGCAGCCCTCACCTCCAGGTCTTACCTGAAGTGGGGCATCCGGGGAGACTCGAACACAGTCATTGCCCTGCGGGTAGGGAACAAGGGATCAGGGAGCCTCCTTGGGGGGCACCCTAGACCTGTTGTGAGGAAGACAGGCCCAGGAATTCCACATCCCACAGTCCCAAGTGTCCCTAGAAAACAGAAGCACCACACACTAACCCCTGGAAAGCCTCTGACCCCTTAGCCCCCAGGCAGCGGGCTTTGGGCTGAGATGATGGTTCACAGTCCACCCCACCCCAGGGTACAGCTGGGAAGTATCCTGCAGTGGGGACAGCTGGGGCACTTACCCGTGCTCCCTTCTCTCCCTTGGGGCCTGACGGACCAGGCAGGCCCCGCTCACCTTTCCCTCCCTGTGGGTGAAACCAGAATGGAAGCTAAGACCAGAAGGGACACACAGGAGCCTCAAGAAAGCGCTGCCTACCCCAGTCTTGTCTAAACATGCACACGTATGGGCAGTGTCCAGCCCTGCCCAAACCCCCACCATGAACACAGCACAGGGAATCCACATGCATTCATCCACACGCCCCCTTCCTAAGACGCTGCGTTTGGCATATCTATCATCATAGGCAGAGGATGGGTCTTCCCCTACACCCATACCCAGGCACACCAGCCCACACACCGCACATCTAGGGGCACAGGGACACATGTGCGTAGACATACACACGCAGGTGGCAGAGACCATGGCTGAGTGTTAGGCTGCCTCAGGTCAAATTTCATGATCACTAGTATGGGACTCGGGGCAAGTCATGTCACCTCTGTGAGCCTCCACTTCCTCATCATAAAAATGGGTTCATGAATACACACTCCCTTCCCATCACACACAAGCTCTGTGGCCCCAGTGGGCCACACACATGCAAATATGTGCCCCGGGTGGGGGGCAAAATGCATGTAGCCACACCTACACACAATCATTCTGATACACCCAATCACACACATGTAGCACAACTTAGCCTCAGTTTCCCCTGAAGTAAAATGATAGCACTCACCCCAAAGGATGTGTATTATTTTTTTTTTTTTTTTGAGACAGAGCCTAAAGCTGTTGCCCTGAGTAGAGTGCCATGGCGTCACAGCTCATAGCAATCTCCAGCTCCTGGGCTCAAGCGATTCTCCTGCCTCTGCCTCCCAAGGAGCTGGGACTACAGGCGCCCGCCACAATGCCTGGCTATATTTTGGTTGCAGCCATCATTGTTGTTTGGCGGGCCCAGGCTGGATTCGAACCTGCCAGCTCAGGTGTATGTGGCTGGCACCTTAGCCGCTTGAGCCACAAGTGCCGAGCCAGGATGTGTATTGAGGGGCCTCAGGAAAAGGTAGCTCTTAACATGGTACACAAACAACCCCTGCTTTCTCTAACACACATGCACCTAATCACCCCTCATATACCAAGGCTCCAGTAGTCCTGATATAAACACGGCACAAGGTCACATGCTGTGGAATGGGCTAGGACCACCAAAGAGGACCATCCTGTTCTCTACTAGAAACTCACCTTGGGGCCAGAGGGACCAAGTGTGACCTAAGGGGACAGAGGAGAGAGCATTACATCTCAGAGAAGGAAGAGAAAACCAGGGACCCAAAGAGGACAAGCAAGTTAGCCAGGGTCACACAGCATGGTGGTAGGACCAACAGCCTGAATCCCAGCTCCTGTGCTGCCTCCCAGGCCAGCCACCACGCTGAGTCTAAGGCTGTAAAACTTGCAGAGGGTCTGTACCTTCTCTAACTTGCTCACAGTTTGGCTAGCCCCACCTTTTGGTTGCTAGAATAACATGGCTGTTCAGTTGCTATGGTAACCCCGCACATCTGTGGACCATCAGCTATAATAGATTTCATGGGGGGACTGGATCGAAAGAGGGGAAGGAAGCAGAGGGGGTACTTCCTGGTATCCCTCAAAGTTGGGGAGTTTGGAGCGGAAGGGAGCTGGGGTTGTGCTCTGGAGGGTCTAACGTGGCCTGATAACTGAAGATGTCAAGTTATGGGAAACTGGGGACTCATGCTAACCACAGAAGACAGATGGGTGCCAGCTGGGCTCACACTGAGCCCCTCTCCCTTATACTCCTAAATCTCTGGAGGAAGGCTGGGCCAGGGCCAGCTAGGAAGGAGTAGAGGGCCCTGAGCCAACATGTGGCTTTGGGGGCCAGTACCAAGCTGTGTAACCCTGAGACAGCCCTTCCCCTTCTCTAGGCCTCTGAGAAAATGTGTGAAACCTCCAACCAGAGCAGGCCTGAGACCCTGCAGGGACTGCAAAGCTGTGATCAGCAACCATGGTCCTAATCCCGCCACCTCCACTCCAGGCCCACTCCACCCTGAACGCACACATGGCCAGATCACAGAACAGGAGGCACCCTCCCACACAGCCTGGCTTAGAGGAGCAAGGCTGGGGGTCAAGCCCAGCTCTGGAAGATGGGCAGGGAGGGAGTACAAAAGTGCACAAAGACCCCCTTGTCCTCAAGCAGCCCAGAACCAGCTCTGGGCACGCCCACACCCAGCCCTCGCCCACCGCACCCACACACCCACCATTCACTCACATTGCTTTCCCGGACATCATGGACACAGGGTGGGCACTGAAAGGGCAGACCAGCCAGGAGGTCAATTCTGAGCCCCCCAGGATGATCCCTCCTCATGCCCTCAATCCCTACCACCACCAAGCCCATGGAATATCAGAGGGGCCTTAGGTGGACTTCAAGGGGAGCATGAAGATACCAATCCTATAAAACAAGCCTTGACCCTCATTTTCTACCAACCCAGACCCGCAGCCATTTTTCAGATGAGGAAACTGAAGCCCAGAGAGGAAAAGCGGTGGGCCCTGGGTCACATAGCTTGGAGGGACAGAGTGAAACTCAGATCCAGGGGACCATGGCTAGGAGCTGGGCTCTCCGTGTGATGGCTGGGGCCATTTGCCACCAGCTCAGCAAGACTGTCCTTCAGGGCTATTCACCAAGCCCAGCACTGGCCCCCTAGGCAGCACTGGGAGCTGTGTCACTATCCTGCACGCCATGCCCAGGCCCTGCGCCCAAAGACCAGTCCAAAGTGTTTATGCTGACACCTCCTCAACTGAGCCCCTTGTGCCAGTGCAGAGGGGAGGCTTACCTCATCGGCTGCCGACTCCTGATGGACCTGAGAAGAGATGGGGCATAGGAATGGGCAGGGGGTTTGGGGGATTGGGCACTGCTTCCAACACCCCTACCCAAGAACCAGAAAGAGTGGGCACTGTAGAGAGTGCCAGGCCCTGTGGCTGTCTCACTCCTTCTGTCTGTCCGTCCTTCTCAGAACTGGCCCCTACACGTCCTAAACTCTCTCCAGAAGTAGGGGCAGGCAGGAAGGAGGTGGGAGTAGAATGCCTTATCCAAGAGGGTTGCCGAGGGCATAGAGGGGCCCTCCCCTACCTCCACATCTACCTTTGCTCCCCTCTCTGCCTTCTGGCTGATTCTTCCTGTCAGCTGGGTATCCACCTGAGGAGACATAACACAGGAGAACCCTTGAGGAGGGGGAAATTCTGGGGCCCATGCTGGAAAAAGAAACGGCCAGGAGCATGGACCCCAGGTAGCATTTAGCCTGGCATCTGGCATCTCTCAGGCTATGACCACAGCCCCCCTTTCTTCCCCTACCCATGTGATGTCGGAGAAAACAGAGCAGTGAATGAATGGGGTCCTGTGTTCCTGCAGCCGAAGGCTGGGCACAATGCCCGTGGGCAGGGAGGCTGCCTAGCCAGGGGGTGGGGCTGAGGGAGGAACTCGGCTTCCTTGCCACCTCCAAAGAGCCTAGGGGTGGGCAGGGCAGCTGGCCATGGTGCTGGGCATTGAACCAATCCAGGCTGGTGCTGGGCCCAAGAGAGTGAGCCAGCCCTGGAGGAAGGGGTGCAACCCCAGGTATCTCTGTCCAGGAGAAAGTGCATGTGGGGGTCAATCCTGTCTTGCCCTCATCAGAAGGGCTTGGGTGGTATCAGTAAGGGTCTGGGAAGTGCCAGAATGGAAAGTGCATAGCTGTCAATGCCAATAGGTACAAGCACAGGTCACCCAGTGGCTGTCTCTCTGCCTCCCTGAATCCCATAGGTGCTTCCAGGGGACTTCCTACTCTGGGCACATGGCTGGCTGGCCTTGGCAGCAGATCTAGGTCAGGTTAGGGGAGGGGTAGTCTCACTTGTTGCTGTCTGTGCCCATGTCTGCCTGTCCTGCTCACCCACCTTGCTGTTTTGAGGCTCTTCCAGGCAGAAGCAGCGAGTGTAGACCTTGCCCTCAGTTTGTGGATTAATCTCAATAAGCTCATTGTTCTGGGTGTCTCGGCGGGCCTTGGAGGTCTCTGGGGGACACTACTCAAAGTGGGGGAAGGGCTGGGGTCAGTACAGAGGCAGAATCATGCTGAGACCTCCAGCCATCCCCTTCTGGGCTCCCATCCCCAGCACACTGTGTCCTGGGGCAGTGCCCCAAACTTCACCAGCTGTGCCAGGTACGGGCCACTCACCCCTCCTGGTAAAATCTCACAACAGCCCTCTTCCAGCACGAGCTCCGGGTCACAATAGATATGTGCCTGCTGGAGGTCAAACTGCAGGGGACACACACATAGTCAGTTTTACTTCATTTTATCAAACAACTCTGTGTCCCGGCCCCCAGTGAGGCACAGACATGTCTCCGCCCCAGGCTTTGACCTCAGGGTGTTTCCAGTCTGCCCTGAGAGACATCAAAAATACTGCTGTCACCAAAAACAGAACAAAACTTCACGTGCAGGAGAGTGGGAGAGGCAGCCCAGAGGAACAGGGAGGAGGAGGTTCTGTTCACGCTGGGCTTTGAAGTGCTAGTAGATATCAGCAGATGCGTCTGCAGGGGAAGGCATTGCAGGAGGAGGTAACCACATAGGCAAAGGCATGGAGGCCTGAAAGAACTAGGTGAGCTGGATGGCTAGGGAATGACCAGAGTCAAGCTGCACAGACAGATGTAAAGGAAGACAATGCCGCTGGCATTTAGAAGGCCCAGATTGTGAGGGCCAAGTCAGCCTTTTTAGGCTGTATCTGGAGAGCAGTGGGGAACCATGGGAGGATTCTGAGCAAGGGAGGGATCTGTTCAGTTACAGACTCTGGGAAGCTTACTCAGGCTCCTAGAAGGTAGAAGCAGAGGTCAGAGCCTGACCTAGCACTCACCAAGACGGGCTTGCCCTGCTCAGCATCTAAGCCCAGAAACACATGGCCCACAGGCTTGGTGGGTCGCCGGGGCCCCAGAGGCTGGGAAGAAGCTGAGATGCAGTCCACGTGCACAGAGGCCACGCGTCCAGCCACACTCAGCATCAGTTTGTGCCAACGCAGGTCAAAGAGCTGGGGCACTGGGAAGACGCAGGACACGAAGTCGCCATCCTGGCCCTGGGCTCGGAGCTCCAGGCTCTGCTCTTGGCTGTTGACTTCCAGGGAAATCTGTGTGGAATTGGGAAAGGGGCAGGACAGATTCAGAGATGCAGAGGCACAGCATGACAAAGCCAAGGGCCCTCAAGCTCATTTTGTAAGAGGGGAAACTGAGGCCCAGAAAAGGAAGAAAACTGGCTAGGGTTAAGGAGCAATGCATCCCAAAAGAATGAGATGGGTGCTGGTGGGCTGGGGTCGCCTTGAAATTGGGTGCTGGATGGAGCAAGATGACCCTAGAAACCACAAGCTGGGACAGAGGCAGGTGGGACTGGTACTACCCGATGCCCCAAGAATAAGTGTCAGGGGGTCACCTGTGGATACCCACTGCCATCAGTCACTTGAAACAGATACCACGTATTCTGGTAGGTGTGTTTCTTCAGCAGCAGTGTCAGCACCAGGGCAAACTCCTCCGGGAGGCCCCGGGGGAACACTCGTCTGGAGACAGAACAGAGAGGATGCTGTGAAGTGAAGGTCCAACTGCTGTCCACCCTGGGCCCGCAGGTGGAGACACACACAAGCACACATGCCAAATGTATACACACTCACTCCTCCCCTGCACTTTATTGAGTGCCTTCTAGGTGCCTGCTGTGGGTCTGGCTGCAGCAAATAACAGTGGTGTAAGTGAAGAAGAGGAGGCTGCCCTCATGCAGCCTCCTAGACTGATGGGGGTGGGAGGACATAGACCAAGAATGACTATTTCACTATTACATTGCAATTCTGGTAAGTGCCTCCAAGGAATCCAGGATGCCCTGGGGTGAATACCTGGGCCTGGGGTGAAAGGAGAGATGCCAATAAGAAAGATGGAAAAGCCTCAGAACGACTAAGGCAGAAAGGACCATTTGGGGAGTTGAAGTCAGAGAGGTAAGCAAGGGCCAGACCACCCAGGGACTTGTAGGAGTTTGGGTGCATACATATACACACGTGCCCATATGTGCACACACACACACACACACACACACACACCACTCCTGCCGGGTTCCTGCCCACATCCTATGTCCTCATAGTGCCCACAGGATGCAGACCTGTTCCCACCCTCTGCTAGCTAGAGAAGGAGGAGGGGCAGAGGGGCCTGCCAGGCAGCCCCTTCCAGCCCACCCTGCAAGCCCTGGTGGAAGGAAATGACCCACAGAGAGGCCCCTGGCCTGAGGCTCCACACCCAGAGCTCCGAGGGGGCATGGCTGAGGTCAGTATTGATTCCTGGTGATCACGCTAATACCTTTACCTTGTGGGCTGGGTCAATGGGGCCGCTCCCAGCCGCAGGATGAGTGGCCCATTAGGGTTGCGTATCTTCTTAATGGCAGATATCTTCATGAGGCTGAGTCGGCGGATGAGGTTGAAGCCTTTGGGGGAGATACCAGGTGAAGAGCTCAGCTGGGCAGGTGAGGAGGGATAGACCACTCCCCAGAAAAGGGCAGAGGGAGACAGTGAGATGAGATGGGTACTTACCAGTCACGTTGGCTGATAAGCTACTGCTGTGTTCCAACTTGAGACCCTCCTGGTGAGAAGGTAGGCACTGCTCACCTAGAAAAGAATTAGCAGTGGGACATCAGATGGGCTCAGGCTGAGGCAGCTGCACAGCAGGGCTCCTGGGAACCTGGGAAGGAGCAAGTTTATCATCCTTATCTGCCTTGAGGCTGCTTTCACCACTTGCCTACTGGACCTGGCTAGCCAAGAACGTAGAATTGGGAAGACTGAGGTCCAGAGACTAAAACCTGGCCCAAGGCCACTAAGTAAGTCAATAGCAGAACAGGACCAGAACTCCAGGAACCCAATTCTCCCAACACTCCAAGTCGGGGGCCAGGCCAGTGACGGACAGATGGAGCACCCCTAGAACACAGGAGTGGGGAACTGTCACTATGCATGTGCCCCTACCCCACAAAATATATACCTAGCAGAGTAGCACTTCACCGGTAAGGAAATGGCAGGTTCATGCACACTGTGTATGCACATCTGTAAATGTGGGAGCTGTGGATGCCCACACTACCAGGGATGGTAGGTGCAGCTGGTACATGTGCTCTCAGCAATGGGTGGAGTTCCACTTCCTGCACCCAAAGCAGACAAGCAGGCTAGACACAAGTTTGAGCCAACAGAATGACTTTTTACCTGAATAACTGTAAAATGTTGAGAAGAGACTGAGGGGGCCTCAGCACCAGGCAGGGTATGTTAAGGGGGTCAAAGCTCTTGGAGAAGGGGATGACTTAATTCTGGCCTCCAAAGTCCTGAAGGGATAGGTGGGCAGTCATGGGCCTCACTCTCCCTGGGGCTGACTGAGCAAAAGTGTTAGGGGAGGTACCACAATAGGAAAGACAGAGGCCAAGATCAAAAAGGCCTTCCCATCAACGCAGAGGGAGGACAAGACAGTGAAGACGGCTCCTCGAAGCTGGCATTGGACTCCCTGGCTAGTCTTGCCGGAAGGAGGAATCCTCGATCCTTGGGCCCAGTGACCCTCTTGGAGTCTCCCTCCCCCAGGTCTGGCTAGAAAGACCATCCCTGTCTTCAGCATCACAGCAGCAATGGGTGACTCACCCCTTGGCAATGGGCCCAGATTCCTTACAGATGTTGAAATTCTCTGCCCCATCCCCCCAGGGGACCTGGTGAGGGAGAGGAGAAGCTCACGCACACTCATGAAGAAACACGTATGAGCACACACACATGCAGCACACACAACCGGCAGGCGGTCACACTCACCCCCAGTGCACAACCTCTCTTGCTTCAGCACCTTGGTTTTCCTGCCTCCTTTAGCTGGATTTAGGGTTTGGGAGCTCTGTTCCTGCTTGGCTAGGCCGCCAGGCTACCGAGCCCAGAGGGCACCCAGCAGGGCTGAGCAAGTTGCCCGGTTAACTTCCCCTGGCGTTGGGCCCTAGAAAGCTGCACCCTCTGTCGCATCCAGAGTCTGGGCCTCAGGGCGGGCCCTTTATTAGAGATCCCCAGGCCCAGCCATGGAGAAGGAAGAGCACGTGAGCTAGAGGATAGACTCTCCACTGT
Source organism: Perodicticus potto (assembly GCA_963574655.1). Taxonomy (NCBI): domain Eukaryota; kingdom Metazoa; phylum Chordata; class Mammalia; order Primates; family Lorisidae; genus Perodicticus; species Perodicticus potto. The sequence continues at coordinate 92,657 of CAUYRH010090525.1, forward strand.
GCAAAGGATTAGAGGGACTTGGGCTACTCTGGGGATGCAGCTTACTTCTGCAAGGAGAGATCACTGCTTGCTCCCCTCACCCCAATGGCCCTACCAGCACTGTGAGCATAAAAAGGGTTTGTGTGTCGGGGAAGAGGGTAACACAGAGACATAGGAATTCGTGCAAATGTACAGAGCAACTCTGAAATGCAAATACAGAAATGCTCAGAGACGTTCGTGCAAATGTACAGAGCAACTCTGAAATGCAAACACAGAAATACTCAGAGACGTAAACACATGCAGAAGCCTACACACCCCCTCTAGCTCACCTCACACAGGCACAAGTGTGTAGACATCTCAGGGCACCCTGAGTCCAGGCCCTAGATTCTCCTCTAAATGCCCACATGACTGTACATACATGCCCACATGTACAAGGACCCCAGGACACCAGGGAGCCAGCTGCAGGTCTGTGGTACTCTGATACTCCTGTGTCATCTCACCTGCATTTGCCCCATGGCTGAAGGTAGCCCAGAGACCGAGCAGCCACAGGCCAGGAGCCCAAGATACCCACATCCTGATCCAAAGAGGTCAGCTACAGCCACAGCACCTGAAAACCACAGAGACCAGGAAGGTGGATTCCTGAATTCACATAGCACAGCCCCCACCCCCACACATGAGCCAGTAGCAGCCAGCCCTTGGGGCCCAGGCATTGGTATTGGGGTGGCAAGAAGCCTGGTCAGGCGTCAGTCCCTCTCAGGGGCCCAACCACAGGCTTTGGGCTAGGATTTGGGCAGGGGTGATATTCAAAATATTTAACCGCCGGTATGGCATGGACACCACCAGGCAAAGCAGAATGCTGGCGGGGGCACTAAAGCGGGATCCAGGCAGCAGCTGGCTGTACCAGTGGATAGTTGCTGAACAGGGAAGAGGTCTAGAAGGTCCTAGAAGGCCAGGGGAATTGGGATGGTAAAGGGGCTTCAGGCAGAGGCTATTCATCAAGACACAGAATGTCTTCTGTGGGTTTTGCATTATGCTGGTATATATGAGTACGAGCCTGGTACCCAGCTAGCTGCACCCAGCTCAGCCCCCACATGGTCAGGGGCTGACAGCTGAGCTGAGTCTCCTAGCAGGTATCACAGGGCTGTGAATGGGTCAAGGAAGTTTCCCCCACAGGTACTGTGGGCAGGAGAGCAAGTCACCAGGGCTCAGGACCTCGTTGTCAAGCCCCCTAGTGATGGATGCTCGTCTTTAAGTTTTATTAAACCCTGATGGATGGCCTCAGATAAATCGATGCAGGCTCAGCAAGCGGCCAGCAGGGCCATATATCATCTGATCTCCCCCAGGACAGGCAGCTCATACACACTAATACTGAGCTATGCATGTGTCAGTAGAACATAATCAGATGTACAGATATGCATACATACAGACACATATGTGGTACCAGCATGCATACAAACCTTTCTGCACACAGGCAGAAACATCACCTTACACACAGACACACATGTACACAGCCAGCCTATGACCACCCCTCCAAGCAGGCCTTCCTGGTGGGAAGTTCTTTAAGCAAGTCTGATCTCATTCCTTCCGTCTCTAACGGAATCCTATCCCCCGCCCCCTCAGTCACGGATAGGGAATGAGAATGGAAAGGACCCCTCACCCCAATATATTTAGAGATATTGGACTCCAGCCCCTTTCTCCTTGGGACAGAACTGTGCCCTACCCTATTCACCTCCTAGTGGTGCACACATCCCACCTCTCACCCTACCCTGGCCTTTCCCTTCTGCCGGTCAATGGAAGGGCTGCCAAGTGTGAGCAGCATGTGGGTATATGTGGAGGCGTGAACATGGATGTACTCATGTCTCCTTCCAGCTCCAATCTCTGGCTCCACTCCCCAGTCCCCAGCCAGAGTAGAGAGTAGAGAGAAAGAAGATTCCAAGGAGATGTCCCACCCCAACAAAGAGTCATAGATTTGGAGGCAGGAAAAGTCAGAACCAGGATGGAGTTTAGAACTTATCCTGCTGTAGAGAAAGCGACTGCGACTCAGAGAGGGGATGCCACTTTCCCCAGGTCACACAGCAAGTCAAAGGGCAGAAAGGGCCCATCAGTCCAGAACCCTGAGGCGGCGGCTGCATCTCCACTTACCGGTGGTCTGGGATCCCCTCAACTCACTGAGCAATCCAGGAAGCCCCCAGCAGCCATCCAGGAGAAGCAGGACCGAAGTTCCTCAGGCCCTCTGGGGGTCCTCCATCTCTCCCTGCTGGCCACTGGTCCCCAGCTTCCCGGCTCTCGAACTCTCCCGGCTGAGTGCTGCCCGGCGCACGCCTGCCGGGACTGCCGGCCACTCCGGGTGGGGGAAGAGGGGCGGTTCCAGGGGGGCTGGGGGCCTGCCAGAGCGGCTAATGGAACACAGCTGGACCAGCCGCCAGGCAGGGGAGGAGGAAGGCCGGGAGGGGGCTCTGGCGGCAGAGGCGGCCGACTACGGGGCGTACAGCCCCGCCCCGCCCCTGGCCCAGGTCCCAGGCCCGCCCCTCCCACTTCCCCGCCAGGTGAGCGAACTGGAGCTGGGCGGGACCCTGCGTGCCCGGAGCTGCCCTGGGAGGGGCTTTCTGCGGGCCCTTTAAGAGACAGGCCTGGAGTTTGAAGTGCCCCCCCTCCACTTCCCTGGCTGGGTCCCCAGAAGTCTGTGGGAGGAGGAATAGAGACCCTTCTCCCAAGCTCCGTGGCACCCATGACGTGGCTGATGCCCAAGCCTCGGTGGTCGACATTTTCCAGTTTTCCAGTTCCTAAGCCTGGCATTCCCAGTCAATCTGTCCCTAGGTCTGTCTGCACTGGAGGTGGGAGGGATGGGAACGGGTGAGTGGGAGTGGAGAGCTGCTAAATTAACCCCAGATAAATAGGACCCGGGGAGCACTCTTATTTCTCCTCCTTACTCCATGGGGTTAGATAGCCTCAAAGCCCAGGCCTCTGCTCCAGCTTTGTGGCTTTGAATTTACTCTTTAACCATAGCTCTATTTTCTCATCTGTAAGATGGGATCATGATTGGATATGCATGCCTCAGAGACCTGTGTTGTGAGCAGGAAATGAATTAAAGTCTGTAAAAGTGCTTAGCACTGGTCTGGCACTCAGGAGGAGCTCAGTAAGCATTTGCTGCTATCATCATCATGAATGTGATCCGTGACAGGGGCTGGCTTTCAAGCCTTTATCCCAGTGATGGAGAGGGGAATGTTTTATATTCAGGGTCCAAGGAAGCAAAAGGAATTGAGGTTATATGGAAGATTGGAGTTCTGAGGAAGAACAAGCAGCTTACTATTTCCAGTTCTGTCCAGAAGCAGGGGGGTTAATCAAGGCAACTCTCAACCCAGAGTCTCTCCCTGGAGGCCACAAACAAATTTATTGCCACCAAGACTGAGGATCCACAGAGGAAGAGGTCCTTGAGATGTAAGAGTTAAAGGGGAGCAACTGAAGGACCTTGAGGTTGAAGCCACATGTAGTATCCCTGCGGCCTTGTCTACCCTGGGCTTGGGGGCATGGAGGGAGGGCCACCTGGGATTTCCCACCTCCAGCCCCAGAGCTGCTGAGTCAGTGGAAACCCCAACCATGCCACGGAGGCGCCCCACTGTGGTCCCTGTGAGGAGCCTGGGCCCAGATGTGGTGGTGGCAGCGGTGGTGGCGAGGCCTGGGAAGCGCTGAGCTCAGCAGGCAGGAAGTGGAGGGGTGGGGCTTTCTGAGAGCTCTGGCCTGAAGGGGGGGCGGCACGCCTGGCCTGCCCGTAGGGTGCTGCCTCAGTGGTGGGAAAAATAGGAAACACATATAGGTCAAGCCTGTCCTAAGAACGTCACATACGCTAACTAAACTCCTTTCATCTTTACAACAACCCTAAGAGACAAGATTCTATTCTTATTCCCATCTTACAGATGGGGAAACCTGGAACATATGAAAAACACAGCTTGCCTAGGATCACACAGCCAGTCAGTGGCAGAGCAGGGATCACGTCCAGCTGGCCTGGGCTCCCAGCACATGCTCCTAACCACTGTGCCATCCTGGCAACTCATACCCTTCCCCAGGCAAGGGGGGATGTCAGGGACGGAGGAACCTGAGAATGAGGGTGTCCGGATGCCTTCCCGCAGCACCTAAGGGTGCTCACAGAATAGCCAACCCTGGATACACTGTTATAAACACAGTCTAGAAATGTGCGCACAGCCCTTCCTCCTCCGCCATGTATGTGCACACGTCCAGAAACATGCAGTCAGGTATGTTCTGTCACGACACTTGGGTATGCAGACAACACATGCCTACGCACTCATGTTCACACAGAAACACACTGACCCTGGAAACATGTACACACAGATGGTTGTCCACACTTGATTCACCTCCACATAAACAAGTACCTGAAGACACATGTATGATCCCAGATGACCCCATAGAAAGAAGTCCCTGGACATATCCAAACACAGACTTGTGCATAATACAGCATTGCATGTATTTCAACATGCATGTACAGACACACGCAGGTACAGACTTGAGCCCACAGGCACACACAGAAACATAGTCATGTACCCACAGGCATAATTACTCCTATGCAAGCAGAGAAGCCCACAGACCTGTGGCACATACATGTGTGCACACAGACATGGGCAGCCACACAGACTTGGTTCCCAGAGAAATACCCACTCAGACGTGAACGCACCGACACACGTACACATCTACAACATGCAGCTATTCACACACATGCAGCCCCAGAAAGCCCTGCATGCCAGCAAGCTGGGTATCCCGTGGGGCTGGGCTCAGTGCCCTCACCCCAGATGGCATCACCACGAGGTAATCAATGCTGCTAATCGCCACCAGCTGCCCTGGAGCCTGCCTGCCACTGTCGGGTGGGGCTCGCAGGGCTGCCTCGGGGAGGATGCCCAGATGTTGACTGTGCCCAAGGGCCCCTCCTCTACCCCAGCTGAACACTGGGGAATCCCCATTTGGCAAGGGTGGCCCCTGGGGTTAGGGGAGGGTGAAGAGCCAACACAGGGCCTGGTCCCAGGACAGGCCCAGAAGCCCTTGGGCATCCAAGAAGAGGTGGTCTGAATGTATTAGGGTTGCCTAGTAGACCAGAACCCCCACGTGCACATGTACACACAGGTGCATGCACACGGACATGATTGATTGCTCTTCACAGATCTGCTCCTCCCTGTCATCCTTATCCCGGTAAATACTTCTATAATTCATTCAGATTCTCAGCCAAAAACCTAAGCTTGGCTGGTTCCTTTCCTCCACCACCCCCATCTCATCTTGTCAGTTCTACCCCCCAAACACACCCCACATCCATGCACTTCTCTCCACCTGCACTGCCACCACCCTCATCCAAGCCACCATCATCCTCTGCCTGAACTGTTCCAAGAGCCTCCTCCACTGATCTGCCTGCTGGTTAGGAGCCCACTACCCTCACTTCCCACCTGACTGCCAGTAAGACCTTTTTGTACCTGTATTGGTTGGTTTCACTCTCTTGCTTCAATCTTCCAGTTCTCTTTAAAACCCCACATCTTGACCAGGCACAGTGACTCACATTTGGTGGACTGCTTGAACTCAGGAGTTCGAGACCAGCCTGAGCAAGAGTGAGACCCCGTCTCTACTAAAAATAGAAAAAACTAGCTGGGCAATGTGGTGGGTGCCTGTACTCCCAGCTAATTGGGAGTCTGAGGCAAAAGGATCCCTTGAGCCCAATAGTCCAAAGTTGCTGTAAGCTATAATGATGCCATGGCACTCTAACCAGGAGGACAGAGTAAGACTCTGTTTCAAAAAAATTTTTTCCTAAAATTGATCCTGATTGCCCCAGCGGTTTCAAGGGGTTGCCATGGCACTCTTTGCAGGGTGACAAAGTGAAACTCTGTCTAAAAAACAAAAAACCCAAAAATCAAATCTTTCCTTTGGTCTGCCAACCTCTCTGCCTTTCTGTCCAGCCCCCTTACCCTCAAAGCTGTGGCTCCCTCACTTCCTCTTCCAGCCCTGAATTCACAAAGTTGATTTTCCTCTTGAGGTTTGTGCACCAACTCTTCTCTCTGCTGGGAAGGATTTGTCCCTAGTCTTTGCCAGGCTGGCTCTCTCATATCCAGGTCTCACCTCCTAAGTCATCTCCTCGGAGTGGCCTTCCCTGGCCACCACATTGGAGGAGTCCCTAGTCAATCACTCGACCCGTTTTAAATCTCCACGTAGCTTTGGTATTTGTTTGTTGTCTTTCTCCACTAGTAAATGTGAAGGCTCCATGAGTGACCCTGTCCATTCTACTGTTACCACTGCCCAACAGCTGAGCCTGGCACCCCCCAGCTGCCCACTAGCAATGAGTGGATATGAGCACACAGGCCATATCCAAGCTCTGAGACCCAGGCATGCACCAGCAGGAGGTTTGCTGTAACACATACATGAATGTTCATGTGTGCAGACACACCTGTGCGCACTCACCTGCTACTTCTAGGTTGTAAGGGAGAAACTGAGACTAGAGGACCAGGGTTTCTGTCTGTCTACTTCGGTTTTTCTGGGTGTCTCTGCCCTGTAGCTGTATGACTCCCAGCTGTCACTCTCATCTATGAAAACCTCTCTGGTTCTCTTTTCTCCTCCTCCGTGTCTCTGTCCATCCCTCTCTCCAGCTCTCTGTCACCTGTGTCTCTGTTCCTCACTTTCCTGGTTCCCTCGATTTTTGGAACTGTGTGTCTAACTCTGCATCTCTCTTTGTGTCTCTGGTCTCATCTTGGTCCTTTTTTCGCACTTTCTGCATCTCTGAGTTACTGTATCCCAGTGTTTTTCAACCTTTTTGATCTCATTGCGCTCTTGTACCTATAGTTAAACTTCCATGGCACCCTTAAATTACGTTGGTCCAAAAACAAAAAAAAAGAGTAAAAAAAAGAATATACTTCCTGTGCATTGAAGTTCTTTTGAAAATAATTTAATTAATGATCTTTAAAAATATTCCTGGTACACCTAAGATCTTCTCACGGCACACCGGTGTCCTGTGGCACAATGGTTGAAAATCACTGCTGTATCCTGTCTCTCTTTATCTCTGACCTCACAACACTATCTCTCCGTGTGTGTGTCTATCTCTCCTCACCCTGTCTCTGCGCCCAGCTTTATCTGCATCTCCATCTGCTCATGTCTCTGTTTCTGGGTCTGGTCTCCATCTCTCTGACTCTGTATCTCTTCCTCTCTCTCTTTCACTCGCCCTCCCTCCCTCTAAATCAGCCCCGGGGCTGTCTGCGTCCCTGTGGCAGGGAGACCCATCTTTTACCTCTGGCTGGCAGCTTTATGGTCCTAGTGGGAGGACCAGTGCTCCTCTCTGCTAATGCCACCCCTCCCCCACAGGGCCATGGCAAGCTCCTCCTGGACACTCTGGGCCCTGGCAACTTTGACCAACCACTCAGGCCCAGTCAGGACCTCATACTTCAAGCAGCTTAGGTTACCAGGCACCTACCATACACCTGCTTGGTATGACACCCTGGGGCTTCTGGAGGGACAAGCCCAGACCCAAATGGGCACTGCTGTGAATGTGACAATGGCCAAGGCAAGTGGACCTTGGGGGTAGGAGGCACTCCTAGCTCAGTTTCCCCTGGGACTCTGCTCCCTGTTCTGAGGGACTCATAGAGTGGTGGCAGGCACAAAGCCCTGAATTCGAGTCTCATCTCTACCCACTGTGGGACCTGGGCCCCACCCCCCACTGCACTATAAAGTAAACTTTGGGATCCCAGCTTAACCCACCCAGCCTGGTGTGTTAAAGCATCTAAAACTTGTCGCTGGGACATGGTGGCTCATACCTATAATCCTAGCTCTCTGGGAGGCCCAGGCAGGAGGATCACTTGAGTCCAGGAGTGTATGGTTGTTGTGAGCTATAATGACACCACTGCACTCTAGCCAGGGGGACAGACTGAGACTCTGTTTCAAAAAATTTTTTGGGCAGAGTCTGTGGCTCAGTGAGTAGGGTGCTGGCCCAGTATACTGAGGGTAGCAGGTTCGAACCCGGCCCTGGCCAAACTGCAGCAAAAAATAGCTGGGCATTGTGATGAGTGCCTATAGTCCCAGCTACTTGGGAGGCTAAGGTAAGAGAGTGGCCTGAGCCCAAGAGCTGGAGGTTGCTGTGAGCTATGACACTACAGCACTCTACCAAGGGCAACAGAATGAGACTCTGTCTCTAAAAAAAAAAAATTTTTTTTCTAGGTTCAGTGCCCATAGCTCAGTGGTTAGGGTGCCGGCCACATGCACCAGGGCTGGTAGGTTCGAACCTGGCCAGGGCATGCTAAACAGCAATAACAGCAGCAACAACAAAATAGTTGGGCCTTGTGGTGGGCACCTATAGTCCCAGTTACTTTGGCAGTTGAGGTGAGAGAATCGCTTAAGCCCAAGAGTTTGAGGTTGCTGTGAGCTGTGACACCACAGAACTCTACCCAGGGTGACATAGTGAGACTCTGTCTCAAAAAAAATTTTTTTTCTAAAATTGATCCTGATCGCCCGAGTGGTCTGGAGAGGTTGCAGTTTTATCTCCTGGAGGACATTTGGCAATGTAGAGACATTTTTGATTGTCATAATGGGGGAGGGGTTACCACTAGTATCTAGAGGGTAGATGCCAAGGATGTTGTTAAATGTTCTACGGTGCACAGGACAGCCCCTCACCATCAAGAATTATCTGGTTCCAAATGTCTTTGACCTTTTTTATACCTTTCATTGTACTCTGACCAGGTGTGAGGGACATTAGAATACTCAAGACACCAGAGTTTGATCCAGCTCTGCCTTTAATAACAGCAGCCAACATGTACAGAGCCCTTCTAAAGGGCTGGCTGGCACTGTACCCAGAGAAACTCATCTTGGTCTCACAACAACCATAGGAGGCCTGGTATTGTCACCATCCCCATTCTAAGGAAGAAGACACAGGCTGAGAGAAGGTGAGTAATCAACTCAAGGTCACGCGGCTGACACAACTGGACTCTGGGTTTGAACTGGTCATTTTAGGACAGGCCCATAGGCGGCGTCCTCGCTGGGAAAGGGCTCACCCAACAGACACCTGGACAATCTTTTCCCATGCCTGAGACTCTTTTTTCTCATCTGTCAAATGGGATCCAGTATCTTCATCGAACACTGCAACAATTCTAGGAGGTAAGGTTCAATTATCGCCTCCACTTTACTAGGAAATCGAGACTCATCTCAATGTCACAGGGCTGGGAAGTGGTAGGACAGAAATCTGAATTCAGCTCTATCTGACCCCAGGGCCCATGACCCCGCCACTTACTGTATAGCAGGGGTCCAGACTTGGAGGACTTGTTAAACACAGATCGTCAGGAGCTTCTCATTCAGTAGAGTATGCTTTTCTGACAAGTCCCCAAGTGCTTCTGAGGCTGCTGACATGGGGTGGGGGGCATGTGAGACACCCTGCAGTAGAGCACCTGAGTTTAAATCCTGACTCCAGCCCTTGCCAACTCTATAACTTGGGGCTATCACTTAACCTTTCTCTTGCCGGCAGAGATAATAGTGATTCCTATGACTTAGAGTTGCTGAAAGGATTGAAGGAGAAAGTTACAAAGGGAAGCCCCCAGTCATGGTGCCGGCACCTAGTAGGCGCTCGTAAGTGCTCACCAGCATCAGGATCTCCAACACAGGCAACTCCCCAGACAGAAGTAGCCCCCAGAGGGCGAAGGACTAAAACTTCCTCTTTTCCTGTCTACTGGCCACCTCTCCAGACCGATTCAGAGCAGGGCACAGGAATGCAGAGGGATGTAGCCTACATCTGCTGGGGTACAGAGCCTCCTGGAGAGGGTGGCATAGGGTCAGGGTGCCAAGAAGCAGTATTGAGGATCCTCAGCCTAGCCTGGGCCCCATCCTTCCTCCAGGCCCTGTCCCTTCTCAATGATCTCAATCTTTTGGGGCTCGAGTTGGCTTCCTAAGTCAGACCCTAGTGGCATAGTTTGTGTATCTTTACCCAAGATCCCTTTGGCTACCAACCAAGGTAAGTCAGCCTTACTGTGCTATGTGATCGCGAGCTAATCCCTAGGCCTCTCTTCACCTCTTTCTTCACCTACAAATCAAATAGGAGCTCAGTATAGTGGCTAAGGGTAGGGGTTTCAGCCCCAGGATAACTGGGGTCAAATCCCACCTCTACCACTCATTAGGTATGCAACTTTTTTTTTTTTAAGAGACAGAGTCTCACTTTATCGCCCTCAGTAGAGTGCCGTGGCATCACACAGCCCACAGCAACCTCCAACTCCTGGGCTTAGGCGATTCTCTTGCCTCAGCCTCCCAAGTAGCTGGGACTACAGGCGCCCGCCACAATGTCCGGCTATTTTTCTGTTTTGCAGTTCGGCTGAGGCTGGGTTTGAACCTGCCACCTTCGGTATATGAGGCTGGCGCCCTACTCGAGGAGCCACAGGCGCCGCCCTAGCTATGCAACTTTTGACAAATTCCCTCACCTCCTGGGATGAGCCTCAGTTTCTTTGTTAATAAAACAGAATCTTCCCCACCTCACAAAGACGCTGTGAGGGTTACTGGTGATGATATATTTAAAGTGCTGAGCATGGTTCCTGGAACTCAATGAATGCTGGCTATTCCGGACATATGATGACAGTGGGTAACCCTCACCACCGCCACAATGAGAGTGTGTAACCCTCACCACCACAGTCTGTTGTTGTTGGCTGGTTTCCTGCCTCCCTCACCCCAACATTTAGTTTTGAGACTGTCTTCATCTTCTTTCCCACTTGGGGGTGGGGAAGGCAATTGGGAATAGTCCCCCATAGTGTGTAGAGAGGGAGGGATATAATCAGTATTAACTTGTTTGGGCATTTCTGTGCCCCAGTAAACTATAAGTCATGGAAGGAACTGCCCGTGCTACCATTTTCTCTCTAGAGCCTGTAATAGAGACGAGGTGTCTTATAAATATTTGCTGCATGAGTGAAAGAGGTGGTCTAGCTCCGTCTAAGGATAGACTCCTCTCCATGAAGTGTAAACCAAGAAGTCTCCTGGGTGAGGCTCAGTGATGAGGGGAGTATTTAGGGACTCCCAGATTTGTTCCTTACGTGCAAGAACCTCAGACAGTTGGACTCGTAAATTCTTCAAATCCTGGAATCTCTGGGTGGAGAGAAGATTTGGCTTCGGCCTGGCCCTCCCTCCTCCCAGCAGGGCCCAGCCTGGGGTGGGGTGGGCTGCCATCCTGGTTATCAAGGGGGACTGAGGGGGCAGGGCAGAAGAAGGGAATATTCAGGGTAAAGCCCCAACTCTTTCTCCAAGGCAGAAAATAAAATCGGAGGTCAAAGAGGGTTAGAACTTGGCTCTGCTACTTGTTGGCTTTGTTCTTCTAGACAAATTCCTTCACCTCGCTGAGGCATAGTTTCCCCATCTATAAAAAAGAATGACAATAATACCACCTAACCACATGGAATTGTTGTGAGGATTAAATGAGATACTGCATGAGACTAAGCCAAGCCCATAGTAGACACTCAAACATTTTTTTTTTTTTCAGACAGAGCCTCAAGCTGTCACCCTGGATAGAGTGCTGTGGCATCACAGCTCACAGCAACCTCCAATTCCTGGGCTCAAGTGAGTCTCCTGCCTCAGCCTCCCAAGTAGCTGGACTATAGGCGCCCGCCACAATGCCCGGCCATTTTCTGGTTGCAGCCGTCATTGTTGTTTGGCGGGCCCGGGCTGGATTCGAACCTGCCAGCTCAGGTGTATGTGGCTGGTGCCTTAGCCACTTGAGCCACAGGCACCGAGCCAACACTCAAACATTTTAATTGTCACTAACCTTACTATCATTCGAGAGGGTTTATAATTCACCAGGGACTCATATTCATCTCTGACATTTCTCCCCACCCTCCCCCATTTCACCATTTAGACAGAGGATTTCATGTAGCTTTAAGAGTCAATTATGTTTCTGACAGGTATAGTTTTTTATTTTTATTTAGTTATTTTTATTTTTTGAGACAGAATCTCACTTTGTCGCCCTCAGTAGAATGCCACGGTGTCACAGCTTACAGCAGCCTCAAACTCTTGGGGTTAAGTGATTCTCTCCCCTCAGCCTGCCAAGTAGCTGGGACTTTAGGCACCCACCAAAATGCCGGGCTACTTTTTAGAGATGAGGTCTCGCTCTGGCTCAGGCTGATCTTGAACCTATGAGCTCAGGTTACCCACCAATCCCGGCCTCCCAGAGTGCTAGGATTATAGGCATGAGCCACCACACCCGGTAACTATATTCTGACAGATTTAGTTTTTCACAAAATAGCCCAAATAATAACATGTAAAGAAATAAAATCAACTGAAGTATTCATCCTCTTTGACCATTCAGGGAAGGCCTGACACTGGTATGTCCGAACACAAGAGGACAGGTGGTTGAAAATGGGGGGAAAGAGCCTGGCACTGGTGTCTGGCCAGGGTCTGCTTTGATCCATTGTTTGGCTTTAGGCGTCTTCTATCCTTTGGCAACAAGGGAAGGGTGAATTTGGGGACTTCTCAGCCTCTTCTGTTTCCCAAGTCTGGGGGTCTTGTAATGACCCAATGTGTCCATTCCTTAGGATGAGCAATGGTGAGCCAAATCTATGTGAGGCCCAGGACACCACTCCTCCTCCCCCACTCAGGACCAGTACATGCCTCAGTTTACCAGGTATTCCACATTCATCTGGGTGCCCCCTGTGACCATCCCCCACACCGGGCTAGCTGAGCCCTTCCAAGGAGAGGAACTCTCCAGACCTCACCCATTAGTCTTCCTTTGTATATCTGGAAGGGGGGGGGGAAGTAGATGCCAGAGATGGTAACTTGCTGAACTGGAATTGAAGCCAGGTGTGTGTAACTCCCAATATGCCACCACTGTTTTTTAGAAAATTGTTTTAATCATAAGGACCATCCTTTGTATGTATCATGCCCATTGGACAGCCGAATGAGCCATAAACCTGGGCATTATTCTTTTTAAATGGGGAGCGTTATAGTAGGAAATAGGCCCTAAGAAGCTACGCAAGCCTTGCCAAGAGGCAGAGCTGGGATTTGAATCCAGGGCTATGACAGCACATTCTGCTGTGTGAAGGGCCCCTTCCTCCCTTTGGAACTCAGTTTTCTCATCTGTAGAATGGGAACGTTTGCTCCAGCACCTTTAAAATCTAAGTCAGGACTTTGCGCTGCAGCTCAGAGGCCGAATCCCCACTCTGACGTCTAGAACAGCCAGCCCCTTGAGCCTGGGCGGGAGGGCAGGGCAGGTGCAGACGTGACTGTCCCGCCTCGCGGGGGCGCCGCCGCCAGACACACGAAAACAACCAAATAAATCAGACCCAGGAACTCCTAATCCTTCCCGGCTGTGGCTGCTACCGCTAGCCCTGCCTGGGAGAGGGGCAACGCACGGCCAAGAACGCACAGTTAGTTGGGCCAGCAGAGTCAGAGTAATGCCTGGCGATCAGGGCTTCCTCAGCTTCTGAAAGGGGCAGGAAGGGGGAGCCCATAGCCCTCCTGACAGAGTGACTCAGGCCTCCCTGACCTCCTCCTGGGTGGGCACGTTCCGCGTCTCGGCCTATTTTTAGAGCCGGCTCCAGGCTCGAGCACAGACGGCCAGGGAAGGGGGGCCTCGTGGGGAAGCAAACGCCTGACCAGCTCCTCCCTCTCCGGGCTCAAGCCCCAGGCCCTCCAGCTGTCTACCTAGAAAAGGAATGGAAGCACGTTGAGGGTGGGTGTCATCATCTGCCCGGGGGTGCGGCGCGGGTCCAGAGAATGCATCCCCCCTGTCTCCTCCCTGCAAGTCCTGGCAGTTCTAGAAAACTGGGCGCGGTATCCCAAGAAACATTCTCTGTTAAGTGGGACCAGGAGCCTCCCGAAAGCCTCTGTCTGCCCATTGGACTGGAGGCCAGAGTGGGCGGGGCTCCAAGCGGCAGAGCGGGCTGGGATGGGAGAGGAGTCTGCCAGGTTTAGGAGATTCCTACCCCACCCCCCAGCACACTCTGACCACGCCCCACTTGGCCACGCCCCTCTCTGCCTGGGGCTCCACCCTAGGTCCCGCCTGCCGTCTGGCCTCACGCAGTCCTAGTGAACCTTAGATCCTGTAGGTCCGCAGAGGTCTAGATGCCGGGCAGCTTGCCTCTGGGGGCTGGCGCAGTTGTGAGCGGAATGGGACAGTCCCCCGCCCTCCGTGTGGGTTGCAGGGGGAGTGTCGAAGGCGGACGACGGTGGACAGGTCGTGGACAGGAAGCCCCTGCGGGACGTATCTGTGGGAGCCGGTCAGTCTCGGAGGCTGGACTGGCCAAGGCAGTCCCGAACACGGAAACAACCCTGTGTGCGTGGGCACGGAGAGGTCTACACAGGCACCTGGACAGAGTTCTCTAGGATGGCACGCCTTCCGCCGAGCCCTAGAGGCTGAGGCCGCAGTCTGGGGGAGTGAGGCCTAAACGCATGAGTTCTTATGGCGAGTTCAAGGCGAGTTCTCAGGGGTTTTCGGAGGCCCAAGTGGAGACCCATCCTCCTCGGGGTGAGGGGTGGAGGGCGGGAGGCAAGCCTGGTCTCTCGGCACCAGCCCTCCACCTAGTGGGAGGCTTGGGAATCGCGGGGTGCGGAGCGGTGGAGTCGATATTCCTCTCCCTGGATGTCCCGGGGCATCCACAGGCCACCATCCGCCACTATCCTGCCGTCTACGGGATTGGCCCAGATAGAAACGGAGTCATTCTAACGTCTATCCTCCCCTCTTCCCCGCATCTCAAGCCTCATCACTTTCCTCCTTCCTACTAATTTTCTCTGGGACCTATCTTTATCCATCTACTGGTCCCTGTAGCACTTGGCAACTGCCTCAAATTTTACCCCCTCTCCCATCCATTCTTAATAGCCAAGTGGTATCATTCTTGACTAGAATCTTTCAGTGGCTTCCCATGATCCAAATAAACTCTAACCCTAGACTTGGGATTCGGGCTCTTCACCACTTGGCCCCACCTCCCTCAGCCCTTGTCTCTCTCACAGGCTCTTTCCACATTCCATGTGGAATGTTCCTCATCCCTTTTCTGGGACCTCTCTCCCTGGGCTAATTCTTGCGGTCTTCAGGGGTTGGTCTGGTCAAAACTCCCCTCCTTGGGGGTCCTTTTTTTTTTTTTTTTTTTAAAAGACAGAGTCTCACTATGTCGCCCTCGGTGTAGTGGTGTGGTGTCAACTCACAGCAACCTTAAACTCTTGGGCTTAAGTGATTCTCTTGCCTCAGGCTCCCAAGTAGCTGGGACTACAGGAGTCTGCCACAACGCTTGGCTATTTTTTGGTTGTAGTTGTCATTGTTGTTTGGCAGGCCCTGGGCCAGGTTCGAACCTGCCAGCTCCAGTTATATGGTGGGCACCCTCGCCACTGAGCTACAGGCACCAAGCCATGAGGGGCCTCTCTTGACCTCCAAGTGTGAGTCAGGTGGCCCTCATCTGAGCTCCTACAGCCTGCAGTACTAACCTGCCCTCCTCAGAGCAGTCCCTGCTTGGGTCTCTAATGGCCTGTTCACTCTAGTGGCAGGATAATTGATTGAGATATTAATTGCTTTGCTCCCTTGTAGTTTCCCCTCCCACTTCCAAGCTGGTCGCCAAGCCCTTTGATTTCCCTAGCCTCGGGGACTGTGCAGGGCTGAACACAAAAGCTGCTTGAAGTCTGACGGCTCATCCTGATTTTTGAAAAAGTTAACCTTCTGAAAGTAGCTGTGCTAGGTGTTCCCAAGGGATGGGGAGAAGAGGGCAGAGAAAGGAGAGATGGAAATGAGCTGCAGAGTGGCAGAAGCAGGGGTCCTGTGTCCAACATCCCCCCGACAGGTGATGGGAGCTGCAGGGATGGGCAGTGCCCAGGCACTGGGGTGCTGGCCTCAGTGCCCCAGGGGAACAGCTAGTCACTAACATGGACCACTAGGACAATGGGCATTTCTGTGTGACTAATGTAGACCAAAGACAGGGAGATGTCTCCTCCATGTCTAGGTGCAGGTGGGACCAGCAGGTCCTTGCACGAGCCTATGGAGGAGGTGGCAGGGGGCCCCAGTAATGGTTGAGATTAAATTTTCTGCCAACTTGTAGGAAAGGGTTTAGAGTGAGTCAGATTGGAGTGGGTTTAAAGAGAGTACAAAAACAGGATATTTCTTGCTTATGTGCCAAGATTCCTACCTGCTACACCTGTCTCTGTATATCCCTAATACAGTATGGAGCTGACACTGTGTGTGCCTCATTCAGAATTGTATCCTCAGGACCCAGCATGGTGCCTGGCACATAGTAAGTGCTCAAAATGTATTTGTGGAATTCACTTTTCCTCTATAGCTACAGAAATCCTTCTAAAACCATGTCTGCTTCAGTGGTTCCCCCATGCCCTCAGATTAAATAAAATCCACACCCCTACCATGGTCCACATGGCCTACAAGGCCCATTGTGATCAGAACCCTGCCTCCTTCCTCATCTCTGCAGCCTGTACTCCTGCTGTCTCCTCTCCAGCTGAACCCCAGTGTGCAGTGCCCCAAACTTGCCAGGTTGTTTCATGCCTCGTGACTTTGCTTACGTGTCACCCTCTGCCTGGAGTGCCCTTTCCCCTTTCTCTGATTGCTGAGTTTTCAATTAGTCTTCAGAGCTTGGTGCAAGTGTCTCCTGTAGTCTTCCCTGATGTCTTCCATTCTGGACCTTCCACTCATGCCCATGATGGTCTCCCTCTTCCCCAAGCCTGGATTCCTGGAACGCGGGCTTCTTGATTACAGTCAGTTTCCCGTACTGGGTATACGATAGGTTCTCAGGAAATGTTCACTGTTCCCTGGACTTTAGTCCTGATCCTCTCAAGCAACCTCCCTTCTGGGCCTCACTTGTCTTCTTGGCACAATATGGGAGGAATAGAGCTCAATGGTCTCTAAGGACTCCTTCTCTCAATTGAACTTGGAAGTCATGGCATATAAAACACAATTTACCTGTGTGCACTGTAGGCCAGCTAAGGGCAGGACATGCCCAGACAGGCACCCTGCAGCTACACACATAGCACCCACGCATGGCCCCCAGGGAGCAAGCCCCCGCCTAAACAGCTGTGCATGACACTCTCACACAAAAGTACATGTAGCCTTCTGGACGTGGATCCTCTGTCCTCCCAGCCCCCATCCGAAATCAACCATCAACCCTGACAGCAAAAAATTCAACAGCAGTCAGAGATGCCAGTCCAGCAGCAAGTTAGTATTCAAGGAATGAGCCTTCTGCAATATGCATGCCCTGAGGCTGGTGCCCTGTGGGGCTCTACCCTTCCCAGGCCCAGTGCATGCAATGCCCTCCCCACCCCTGCTCTCCCCACCAGAGGCACAGACCCAGACAGAGTCTGTCTGTGGCAGGGCACTGAGGACCAGACCTTCAGCTCTAATTGCTTCCCTGACACCCCCCTCAATGTCTCCTCATTCGTTCAACAATATCTACTAAGTTCCTATCATGTGCCAGTATGATATGTGAATGTAAACAATATATATGTGAATGTGACCTTGTTTTGCCCTCAGGGGCTCACAGTCCAGTTGGGGATATAGACAATAAACAGGAAATAGGTGGTATAGTTTCAGATCAGGAGAAATAGTACTATGGAAGGATTTAAGTGATGCGATTTAAAAAAACAACAAAAAACGATGACTCAGAAGAGGCAAGGGGTAGTCAAGGAAGGCCTTTCTGAGGAGTTGGCATTGGGGCAGTAATCAAAGGATGAGGACCCAGCAAAGCAGAGAGCCGGGGAAGAGCCTCTCAAGCCGAGGGTATAGCAAAAGCCTCTCAAGGGGAAGATAGAGCAAATGCAAAGGCCTGGGGTGGGAGAGGCCATGAAACTGGGCTAAAGCAGCAGACAGGAGGCCATGTGGCCATGCTCAGTCCTGGAGGGAGAGAGTGGTGGAGATGTAGAGCAGTGAGCAGGGACCAGAGCCTGCTGGGTGACAGTGAGGAGTCTTCACTTTGGTCAATGAGCAATGGGAGGCCGCTGGAAACAATCTGTCCCTTCCCCTGCTTAGGGACTGTTTTCTTTTTTTTTTAGAGACAGAGTCTCACTTTATCGCCCTTATTGCCCTCCGTAGAGTGCTGTGGCTTCACAGCTCACAGCAACCTCCAGCTCTTGGGCTTAGGTGATTCTCTTGCCTCAGCCTCCCGAGTAGCTGGGACTACAGGGGCCCGCCACAACGTCCGGCTATTTATTTGCAGTTTAGCCAGGGCAGGGTTTGAACCCGCCACCCTCAGTATATGGGGCCAGCGCCCTACTCAACTGAGCCACAGGCACCGCCCAGATTCACGTCCTTATCTCTGTGCTTTTGGTCCCCCAACCAAGGCACTCAAAAGCAGCATTACAAGGAGGCAACACAGAGCTCTTGGGTCAATTACAAGTGTTGTCACCAGGGGGAGTCAGAGCCACAGCCATCCCAACACACACCCATGCCCCTGCCAGTAGCTCCAGCGCTACAGGGAACAAATGGAGTTCTCCCCGCCATCACCCAGACAGGGGCCTGGGCCCCAGCTATGGGGGCCCTGGTTAAAAAAAAGAGGGCACTGTCTGTGAGGCCAAACACATCCAATTGCCTCAGAAGCTCCTTCCATAGGCTTATTCATTGAGGTTTGCAAATTACATCACAGAACCTCACAGAATTTCTACATCATATAAATGTAGATAAATCCTACATTGTCACATGCAACCCTTCAGAATCTGTGTGATGCTGTCTCAGACCCCGCCTGCATACGGAGCTGACTGGCAGGCTCTGGTATACAAGTCCTCCTGGGTAACAATGCATTCCTTTTTGCTGACAACTCCTCAGTGCTGTGATACTGATTCATCAGGGAACATAGGGGTTTAGCAGAATAGTAAATGCTAAATAATAATAATACAGGCTGTTAGAATTTCTTCTTCTTCATTTAATAAGAAGAAATGCTTGTACTACTTTGAAGGAAGTTCAAGCGTCTGACAGATGCTGTTTAGTTCATTCTCTTGGCCCCTCTGTAAACAGACATCCTACATATAAGCAGTAAGGACATAGTCAGTAGAGACCCAGAATGCGAAGAGCACAAGCTAGGGGCAAAAACTGAAATATCTGGGGCAAAGCTGCCCATCATTTTCTTCACTGGACCCCAGGGCCTATGAAGATGCATAGCTCGTAGCAAGTACCTGATCAGGTCTGCCAGCCAATGGCTACCTCACCAAAGCCAGCATCAGCCTCAGTCCTGGGCCCCCACTGCTAGGATGGGCCAGGTCTGCCTGCCCAGGGAGGGCCATACCTGCCCCACAGCATGCTGCAGCAGGGTTGGGTGTCCAACAAACCGAACGTTATCAATCTTCAGTTCAAATTTCTGGCCACACATTTCAGACTTGGTTGCCAAAATTGTTGCCAGAATAACATCTGAAAACCTTAAAGTTAAAAAAAAAAAAAAAAAAGGTAGATGAAAATAAATAACAAGGTATCACAGCACCCCACCCCACTGGCCCCAGAGAGGAAGGGTCTCAGTACATGAAGGCTTCATGGAGCTGCTCAGCGCCCCCTGCTGATGGAAGATCTATTAGGAGCCCTTTTGAAGCAATCCCCCAGGTTAGGGGTGTAGAATCACCAGAATTACAAGGTAAAAGGCCTGAGAAGCACAGACTGAGGGCACATGCTGTCATTTCTCCACATGCTTTAGGAAACTCAGGAGAGAAACAGCTGCAGTTTGCTTTCAAAAGGAGGATCAGCTAGAGCTAGCACTGCCCTGAGAAGCTGCTCCTTAAGGCTCACAGGCAGAGAGGAGCCTCCCCAATCGTGCTAAGCTGCACCCCTCAACCACTAGCCCCCTCGGCCCACAGTGGCACATAAAGGGCAAGGGAACAGCACTCAGCCATCGTGCAAGGTGCTGACTGCCTTGCCCAAAGAATGGCTTCCAGCCTCTCACTCCTGCTGAACACATAAACTTTTCAGATTGTATCAGGGAAGAACCTGTAGACCCACTGTGATCACAGTTATTCCAATGGCACAGGCACAGCCTGCACAGACTGGTGCCACAGAGAAGGGGAAACAGCTATGCTGTGGCAGAGCGCTCACCCCTCTCTGATGTGTATCTGTATATTTCTGTCTCCTCACTGTAACCCTGACCCCTCCTGCTTGGGGGAATATGGATAAGGGTGGGTAGGTGCTGGCTCTTATCTCTGAGGCCTCTGTTCTAGAAACACAGATGCACTATGGCTGATTTGGACCTAGAAGATAGACAAGTCTCATGCTCATCTCTCCACCCAGGAAAACTATTTCTAATATCTGGGTCAGGAGGCTACACTGTCTTAGGGAAGGCAGCTCCAGCTCCTCCAGGGCCACATTCTGTCCTAGGCAGGGAGAGTTCTAGAAGAGACCCCTGAGGAAAGTCATTCCAGAGTACGTCCTCAGTCATGCTTCTCTCCTGGAGATCATCTGGGTGGGGGCGAGAAAGGCCAACATCCTAACTCCTCCATTTAATGATAGAAAAGGAAGCACTGTTTTGAACTGCTGCTACAGCAGCCCAACTTCGGGTGATCTGGGCTAACAAAGACATAGGAAAGGGCCATCTGTCCCAGGTAACCTCACACAAAGCAGGGCTAGAAGAGAACTGACCTAGAGTCAGCCTGGGGCAACAGCCCAAAAGGCAAGACAAACAGCTGTTGGACTTTAAGTCTTGCAGGCCTGGGAGCTCAGGCTGGCTTCCAGTCTCCCTCCAAAACTGGCATACCATTTAGTGTCCTAGTGGGTGGGTGTGGTCAGAACAGGCTCCTTGCCTTTCACAGAGTCACAGACACCCTTGGAAATGCAAGACCCACAACCAGTCGTTGGCTACCCACTGCAGGTCTCTCCTTCCCCGGAATACTGCTCTCTGGAACGATTAAACTGGAGAGGGAAGATTCCATTGTCTTAGACCACAGGCATCATACGCTTTTTCTTTTTTTTCTTTGAGACAAGAGTCTCAAGCTGTCGCCCTGGGTAGAGTGCCTTGGCATCACAGCTCACAGTAACCTCAAACTCTTGTGCTTAAGCGATTCTCTTGCCTCAGCCTCCCAAGTAGCTGAGACGACAGGCGCCCACCACAACTCCTGGCTCTTTGTTGTTGTTGTTATTGCAGTTGTCATTGTTGTTTTAGCTGGCCCGGGCTGGGTTCGAACCCACCAGCATAGCTGTTCCCACTTGTCTGTGGCACCAGTCTAGCACTCTACCCACTGAGCTATGGGCACTGCCATCATATGCTTTTTCTTTTCTTATCTTTTTTTTTTTTTGGAGACAGAGTTTCACTCTGTTGCCCAGGCTAGAATGCAGTGGTACCATCAGAGCTCACAGCAACCTCAAACTCCTGGACTCAAGCGATCCTACTGCCTCAGTAGCTGAGACTATAGGTACCCACCATAATGCCCCGCTAATTTTTCTATTTTTAGGAGAGACAGGGTCTCACTCTTGCTCATACTGGTTGTGAACTCCTTGGCTCAAGCGATACTTCCGCCTCGACCTCCCAGAGTGCTACAATTACAGGCATGAGGCACTGTGCCCAGCTCATACACTTTCTTCAAACTCTAAAAGGCTCACTCTGGTTCGGTGCCTATAGCACAGTGCTTACGGCACCAGCTACATACACCAAAGCTGACAGGTTCGAGCCCCGCCCAGGCCAGCTAAACAACAATGACAACTGCAACAGAAAATAGCTGGGTGTTATGGCGGGCACCTGTAGTCCCAGCTACTTGGGAGGCTAAGGTAAGAAAAGGCGCCTGTGGCTCAACGGGTTAAGGCGCCAGCCACGTACACCTGAGCTGGCGGGTTCGAATCCAGCCCGGGCCCGCCAAACAACAATGACGGCTGCAACCAAAAAGTAGCCGGGCGTTGTGGCGGGCGCCTGTAGTCCCAGCTGCTTGGGAGGCAGAGGCAGGAGACTCGCTTGAGCCCAGGAATTGGAAGTTGCTGTGAGCTGTGATGCCATTGCACTCTATCCAGGGTGACAGCTTGAGGCTCTGTCTCAAAAAAAAAGAAAATGCTTATGTGGCTCAGCGCCTATAGCTCAGTGAGTAGGGCGCCAGCCAAATACACCAAAGCTGTTGGGTTGGAACCTGGCCCGGGCCTGCTAAACAACAATGACAACAGCAACCAAAAGATAGCCCGGCATTGTGGCGGGGACCTGTAGTCTCAGCTACTCGCGAGGCTGAGGCAAGAGAATCGCTTAAGCCCAAGAGTTTGAGGTTGCTGTGAGCTGTGACCACAGTACTCTACCGAGGGCAACATAGTGAGACTATCTCAAAAATAAATAAATAAAATAAAGGGCTCACTCTGTCCTATAACTCTCATCTGAGGTGACATGGTGATGTTTAAAAAGGGTGTGGAGAGGACAGCACCTGTGGCTCAGTGAGTAGAGTGCGGGCCCCATATACTGAGGATGGCGGGTTCAAACCTGACCCCAGCCAAAATGCAACAACAAAATAGCCAGGCATTGTGGCGGGCACCTGTAGTCCCAGCTACTTGGGAGGCTGAGGCAAGAGAATCGCCTAAGCCGGAACTGGAGGTTGCTGTGAGCTGTGATGCCACAGCACTCTATCAAGGGCGATAAGGTGAGACTCTGTCCCTACAAAAAAAAAAAAAAAGGGTGTGGAGAATTAGAACCTCACCAAACACTTCTGCTCTAACAAATGGACCAGTGCCAACATCTAAACCAGTGGTTCTCAACCTTCCTAATGTCATGATGTATTTTCATTGTTACAAAGGGGTCTCGACCCACAGATGGAAAACCGCTGATAAACAAACAATACCCTTCAACTCTGCCACCCAGAGCCCCAGAAATAACAGAAAAATAACTTCTACCACTGCAGAAACCTCACTTGCTCCAGTTGAAAGCCAAAAATCTCCACCAAAAACTGCTGTTCTTGGCGCCTGTGGCTCAACAGGCTAAGGTGCCAGCCACGTACACCTGAGCTGGCGGGTTCGAATCCAGCCTGGGCCCGCCAAACAACAATGACGGCTGCAACCAAAAAAATGGCCGGGCGTTGTGGCCTGTAGTCCCAGCTACTTGGGAGGCAGAGGTAGGAGAGCTTGAGCCCAGGAATTGGAGGTTGCTGTGAGCTGTGATGCCACGGCACTCTATCTAGGGTGACAGCTTGAGGCTCTGTCTCAAAAAAAAGTCACATTGGGGGTGGCACCTGTGGCTCAGTGGGTAGGGCGCCGGCCCCACATACCAAGGGTGGTGGGTTCAAGCCCCGCCCCAGCGAACTACAACAAAAAAATAGCTGGGCATTGTGGCGGGCGCCTGTAGTCCCAGCTACTCGGGAGGCTGAGGCAAGAGAATCACCTAAGCCCAGGAGTTGGAGGTTGCTGTGAGCTGTGTGATGTCACAGCACTCTACCAAGTGCGATAGAATGAGACTCTGTCCTACCCACAAAAAAAAAAAAAAAAAAAAAGTCACATTGGCTCAGCACCCATAGCACAATGGTTATGGCGCCAGCCACAAACACCAAGGCTGGCAGTTTGAACCCAGGCCAGGCCAGCTAAAACAATGACAACTACAACAAAAAAAAGAAAAAAAAAGGTCACTTTGGCAGAAGTCCCGAGGAGCAACCAGCAGGGTAGTGCTCAGCCACTCTGCTAATCTGACAAATCAAACAGATGCAGAAATCTACTCATTGTCTTAGTAGTTTGTTTTGCTTTTTTTTTTGAGATAGAGTCTCACTTCGTCACCCTCAGTAGAGTGCTATGGCATCATAGCTCACAGCAACCTCAAACTCATGGGCTCAAGCGATTCTCTTGCTTCAGCCTCCCAAGTGCCTGGGATTCCAGATGCCCGCCACAACACCTGACTATATTTTAGAGACCAGGTCTCACTCTTGCTCAGGCTGGTCTCCAACTCCTAAACTCAGGCAATCCACCCAGCTCGGCCTCCCAGAGAGCTAGGATTACACAGCCTTAATCCCAGCATACATTGTATTAGTATTACATGTGTGATGGAAAAACCACATCACAGTGGTTTTGAGTGTCTTTGTGCTTTCTATATAGTGTGTCTGGTGATAAATATGTACAAAGACAGAATCATATCATGAGATATAGAGGAAAGGTCATAATTTATAAATAGCAAATTGAACCACATACAAACAAGTGAAAATGATTTTTTTTTTTTTTTTTTTTTGCAGTTTTTGGTCGGGGCCAGGTTTGAACCCGCCACCCCTGGCACATGGGGCCAATGCCCTACTCCCTGAGTCACAGGCACCATGACAATGATTTTTATTTCTGAAATTTGTAGGCTTGGCTCCTGTACTACAGGGATTACCTCACCGGCCACATACACCAAGGCTGGCAGGATCGAACCCGGCCCAAGTCAGCTAAACAACAATGACAACTACAACAAAAAAATAGCCGGGCCTTGTGGCAGGCGCCTGTAGTCCCAGCTACTTGAGAGGCTGAGGCAAGAGAATTGCTTAAGCTCAAGAGTTTGAGGTTGCTGTGAGCTGTGACGCCACAGCACTCTATTGAGGGCAACATAGTTAAGACACTGTCTCAAAATAAATACGACAAAATTTGTAAAAAGCCTTTTCCCTTTTTCTTTCTTTCTTTTATTTTTGTTGTTGTTGTTTTTGGTTTCTTTTTTTTGGAGATAGGATCTTGCTCTGTCACCCAGGCTGGAGTGCAGTGACACAATCGTAGCTCACAGCAGCTTCAAACTCCTGGGGCTCAAGCAATACTCCTGCCTTAGCCTTACAGTAGCTGGGAATACAGGCATGTGCCCCCATGCCTGGCTAATGAACAAACATTTTTGTTTTTTTTTGCACAGTCGAGGTCTCAATGTGTTGCCAGGCTGACCTCAAACTCCTGGTCTCAAGCAATCCTACCTTGGTTTCCAAAAGTGCTGGGGTTAAGGCATGAGCCACTGTACCTGGCTCTTTTCCTTTGTTTTAATGGTGAAAGGCCTAATAAATGTATTACACGAGACAATAAATAGCTGTCACAAAAACTAAAAATTCCTGGAATAATTTGGAAATCAAGAGAAACACATTCAGGAAGATGAAAAAAGTCTACCTGGAAAATTAGGCCATGACCTTCTATTCCTGTTAAGCCGCTCTAGATCAGGGCTTGTTCTCTATCTTGGCCAAAGTAAAGGATGAGAAGACAGCCTGGAAGGGAGCTCAGCTCTGCTCTCCCCACTAGCCATCTCCTTGCAGAGGGCTCATAGACCTGTGTATACCTCCAAGGCCCACAGGAGATGCACTGTCAAGGAGGGCAGCATAATCCCACCCTACCCTGCCCTCCTGGAACAGCACCACATCAGCTCTGTGGGCATACTTTTGCTTCTAGTGGGCACAGCCAATTGCATCTAAGCCTGATATCACACTTTATGACCAACCCTTGGGTGAGGCCCCCACTACACCCCTCTGAAAAATGAAGATGAGGAGCAATAATCACAGGTCTCTCTAGGGTGGCAGCAGGACAGGAAGACAGGTCTCCCTCCTGTTCACCCACCAACCTTACAGGACTACCAGTGCCTATCTGGAGGAGGAAGAAATTTGTGTGACATGCCTGGTGACAGCCAGTCATGCCTTGGCCTCGCAGGTAATATAAGATAGATAAATAACTGGGCAGAGAGAGGGCAGGGCCATAGAGAAGTCTAGGCACTCGTGGGAGGGCTGGGGCAGTGAGATCCAAGCTAGGGCCTGTGTGCCTCGTTAGTCATTCTTCAACATTGAGGGAAATCAGGAATATTAAGCACAATTACAAGAAGAAACAGCAGCAGAATCAAGACAGAAAGACGGTGGAGAGGTCTTGGTCTTACCCTGCAACCAATTGCTCATCGGTTGGAGGACATGGCTCGCTGAAATAGGAACAGCACCATCAAGACCAAACAAAAACATATTGTTAAAAAAAAAAAAACATGAAAAGTTATAAGCTTATTTTATAAAAACAGTATTAAAGTCTAGCAGAAGTACCATCATTAAGCATTAGCTGCTGGGTGTCAGGACTTAGCAACTCACTGGACAAGAAAAAGGATATGTACACTCCCCACGCTAAGCACTTACGAAGGGGTTTTCTCACCAAAGGTCAAATTCTCACACACAAACACAGGCTGGGAAGGGAGAAGAGTCACTTTTCAGAAGCAAGTGTAAGGCTGTAAGTGCCATTCTTGTATTATTAGCAAGATGCCTGTGTACAGTATCTACTCTTTCTAAGAATCAGTTTCTCACCTGTATGACAAGAATTGTCTACACAAGATCAAATAAGACCCTCTAAGGCAAAAGCCTTCTGAAGACCGCAGTGTGGATATCACCAGCCCCAATTCTTAAGGTATCATGACTGCCTGCACAGCTAATATCCCTGAGCCTCTGCCTGGAGCAATGAAGCAGTCTTAGTACTTGTGTGTGTGTGTGTGTCAGAAAACATCTGGGCTTCTACACTAGCCAACTGAGTTTTTTTTTTTTTTGAGACAGAGCCTCAAGCTGTCACCCTGGATAGAGTGCCATGGTATCACAGCTCACAGCAATCTCCAATTCCTGGGCTCAAGCGAGTCTCCTGCCTCCGCCTCCCAAGTAGCTGGGACTACAGGCATCCGCCACAACGCCTGGGCATTACTTGGTTGCAGCCGTCGTTGTTTGGCAGGCCCGGGCTG